>JBAIZL010000002.1:151873713-151881213 GCA_036971475.1 Prosapia bicincta
TGTAAACATATATGCAATGTTAAAATATTGTAAAAATATACGATAACTCAATATCGTATATTGTAACATACTAACCATCTATTTTACTTTAATAATAAATATGTAAACTAATCCCTACTTCCATCTTATGCTTTAATAAACTCAAGACGTTTGTTACGGTTGAGATGACAAAGAAACACATTTCCCGAAACAGCCTTCCTCATTTATAGAAAAATATGTTCCACTATAAAAATTCTTTATAAATCACTATCTGTTAATGTGTACAGAATATTACAATTTTCAACAACTCCACCCATTCCTATAAAATTTAGCTACTTTCTTCTGAGAAAGAAAGGTCAAAACGAGAAAAATGTATAGATTAGAAAATAAGATAATGATCACAACCGACGACGGTACAGAGGCACTGTTTAGTGAGTCGGGTTAATCTTATTCATACCACAGCCTAATCTACTTAAGATCATTTAAAAATAATTTTTGAAGATTAGATTAGCAATTCCAAAGTCTTTAAAATAAAAAACAAAAGCTATTGGCATTTTCAATAAATAGAATTTTTAAACTGTTTCCCATATTCTTTGTTTAGATAAGTATAAAAACGTTTCAGGTAGCTAATCGGGGGAACAATAATACAAAAACTATCCCTAAGTTACGCACTCTAAATATGAAAAGGCTTTTACTTGGTCCGCTTAAACATATAACATGATCGAGCCTAGCCTAATCCTCTTTTCTTGTTCACGTAGGCTTATTCTACGCTTATTTTATATATTTAGAAACAATGCCAAACAATCTTTCCTAATAAAAAATTATTAATAGTATTTCTATAACTACAATAGCCGATTATAACTAAAAATTTTGTTTCCGTTTTTGATGATATTCACATTTTCACAAGGTGCCGAGTAGCTACGATTTATCAATACACATATTTTGACAACATATGTGTACATAAAACATAAATGTTGAATAATTAACATTAAATTTGTTTTTAATGATATATGTCTTAAAATTAGGTTAATTAAAGCTTAGCTAGTGAGAACTTATTTCACTCTAAATCTCATTACACACTAGTTGAGTAAATCATATCAACTAGTTTCGACGACGATGCCGTTTTCATCAGTGATAGGCTACTACTAACAAATTTCATCAAGCTACGTCATTATAAATTGTGTATAGGCTTCGTATCGCACAACTATAAAATAAACAAATTAATACATTTAAATCTCAAACAATAAAGATATTCTAACCTACAGAACACCAAACTCCTCACTAACGAGAGTTAGCTATTTTACATTAGTATTTTTTGTATCATCAATATACAGGCAATACTATTCCGCACGTGTACCTCTATGGTAAATTTATCAAGGGAAAGAATCCATTAAGCTCCAAATATATCGCCGACATACAGAGTCCAAACCAGAGGAAGAAATTTCTTTGTCTCTTTAGCATTGCTCTTAAACTTGCTCATAAAGAAAAAGGACAAAAAATCCGCCTGTGAGAAATCGGGAATTTACAGCATGAGATGTGCGATGGAGTATATATTGGCCAAACCCGTATGTATGAGTATTAAGGCAAGAAGCAGGGAGCAGCACTCTAAAAACTACAAAACTGAATATTCAGCGATGACCAAGCATCGCCTGGACAATCAGCATTTCTTTACGTCTGACCATCCTAGGGTAAACATGTAATTAGGTACAACACTCATGATGCTTGGTAAACTTGGATAATAAACTAATTTCGAGATGTCTCAGTCATCAATGAGTCTGCCCAGTTCAGGATTCTTCTCTTTTTTCCTGAATACTTTGTTGTTTCGCAAAACATTTGAGGTTTATCAGTTTTATGTTTTCTTGATATATTCTAGCGTTTTTTGTCGTTATTTTGCTGATTAATTTACTCTAATTACTGTGCTTTCTCTTTAAGACTTAATAAGTATTAAAAAGCTTCCTACCTCCAGTTTAAATGTTTTAAGTAATGTACAAATTTTAATACAGTAATTATATAATAATCCCTAACTTGATTTTCTGTTTTTATTTATAATTTTGTAATAAACTTATTTTATAAACGAATACTTTATAGCGCTAATTTGTTGAAATATGTTTTAAAACTCTTTTAGCCTTATTAATAGTAAATATATTGGTAATACGAGAAATACTAATGTAAAATAGATACCACTCCTGAGTAAGGAGTTTAGTGTTCTGTAGGTTAGGATGTCTTTATTGTTTGAGTTTTAAATATTTCATCTTGTTTTATATTTACACGATACAAAGCCTATCGTTAATTTATACTGATGTAGTTTGATGAAGGCCATTTACGGAGGAGGCGACATCGTCGTCGAAATTAGTATGCATATTTTATTAAACTAGTGTGTAGTGAGTTTTAGAGTGAACTGTTATAATTTTTAGACAATTAAGTATCTTAGACGTTAATCTGTGAAATAAATTAGACAGGAGTTGAAAGGACAAATATGCTAAGGTAAACGCAGTGTTTAAAACGGCTTTGCTTCCATACCTTACGAGTAAAAATCAATCATACAGTGCCTCCTGATGTAGGTATATTGCCGTGGAGCTGAACAGCATGGTTTTAAAGGGGTTTGGTAATCGATGTAGTATATTTATATATTTACCCATTATATTAAGCCCCATCTGCTTTTACGGACACAATTTTTGCCATTTTTCCATATCCTCTAAATTAGGTACATTCATTATATTTTCATTGTAGTCGTTGTAAGAATTTATTTAATTCCTACAGCATATCTTTTTCACAACGATTACAAGTAAAAAACCTTAACTTTCATCGTGTTAATAAAAGGATGTTACTTTCTACAAGGCCGGGTGAAGAAACTGGGAATTTCTCAAAACGGATTTAAGTCGATTTCAAACATCTTCTCTTACTATTGTATTAAATCTTTCTCCTGGTTTTCATTTTTTATTAATTATTTTCCATTTTGTTGAAATAGCTACACATATAAATGAGGAAGTGACTGAAGAAGCAGTTAAATAAACTCGCCATAAAAAAGCTCCTTGTTATACTGTGTATACAGATTACTGATAAAAACTAGCGACGTCGATCTTATTGTTAGTGCAAAAAAGATACAAAAGGTTTTGATTGTTTTCAATTTTTTTTATTTGTGTATTTGTTTTATTCACTGATTTTTCATCAACTAACACAATATTTTATAGTTAGTATGAAGTAATTTTACATTGAACGTAAGGCTCAATATTGTTTATGATACCATGTCAAGCGAATTGTTATAAATACAGTAAACTTAAGTCCAAGCCTCTCCGAGATGAAGGCCTCAACCTGATCCCCGCATTTTGTGCCCCAAATCTTGACGCAAGGTCAATCTTGTTATAATTGCGTCTACAATATAATCTACGGGCGATGATCACCATATTAGAAGTATTCTCATTGCGTTTGACGCAGATCTAGCTACCTGCATTCATGCATTTTCATCTCTTTCTTTCGATTCGTAGGTTAAACGTGAACCACTAAGGGCAGCAGTGGATATTGAATAGCCCTCCAAAAGATTTGTGAAGGTTGTATTTATATTACAATAACACCAACAGTTTTGTCCAATATAATGTGCTTTTCTCTCAAGTGAAGGAAAATAGTCAAATTTTCTTGCTATAACTTTTGACTATGACCATATTCTACCAATGCTGACATATTTATATATAGATGAAAACATCATTTGTTTCTATAATCGACTTCAGCCTCTGATTACCTATGTTTGTTTACTTATCTCTTTAGGGCAAACATAGAAATTAACACGTAGTACACATACTTTGGCCATATTAAATGGGAACTTATATGCAATGCATTAAATACACAATGCGATATTGTGACAATATACTATTGGTTTCTATTGCATGTTCTAACATATTAACCACATAGAACATTAGTATTGCAAGTTAGGATTGTGGAAACCTTTCCATACTCCCATCATATTCTTAAAAAACAAGACGTATTATTGCACTATCAAAATGCAACCGAAGATTCACTTCTGAGTTATTCGTTGTGGTACTCTGTATTATTTATTCTTTAAATTATTGCACTATCAAAATGCAACCGAAGATTCACTTCTGAGTTATTCGTTGTGGTACTCTGTATTATTTATTCTTTAAATATATGACCGAAGTACATAGACAATGTTTCTCGTCATTTGAAGATTAGGTATAGTTGATATCGATAAACCAATTCGTTGGGCTGGATATAGAAGCGTTGACAGTTTATGTTATCATATCAATCACATATTTGTAAGTAATCATGCTCATACTTCTCTTCAATATAATATCGCGAACGCAAAAATTATAGATTGTGGTTTAACATCGCAAGGTTAGGTCATAGTCAATACAAATTAAAATAAAGTAATGCTTTATAAAATAGATTTTCGTTTAGGCCATCAAAATATAGATAAATATTTTAAGTTTATATATTAAAAGACCAAACTAACCCTAACAATTCTCCAACAGTATCTCCGCGCCGCCGGGAACCGTGACATAATGTTACATGAGCTGAACTATCTATGTAATAAATTGAATGTAGTTCCATACTAAGAGGTGTATTTATAGTCGGTTGTTTATTTTCCACATTGTTTCATTTCGTTTTTAATAAGTGTTTATTTCAAAACTTTTCTCTAAGATACATAAACTTATAAATACCCCATTATAACATGAACGTGTAACAGTTTAGGGTTAATAGAATAATTTCAAGAACATATATTTAAAAGCCCTAAGCAGCATTGAGTAACTCTATCATTCTTTTCCAATTAAATCCTCAGTACAAAACAGCAATAATGAATCGCCCATTGACCCGCAACACCTAGAGTTATAAATGCCTACAGTATTTTTCACATATAAAAGGTTGAATTGTGGCAACTAAGTAGTAGTATAATAACACTTTACTGACCCCCTCCTTACATAATAACCAAGGCTACTGTATACATATTTCCCAGTAACGGAAAAGAGAAAAATACTGTTTATATCTATACGTCCTTCTCAGATAAAACTGAACCTTTTCATATTGTGAGTTGTACAATAACAAAGAAATCATGGAGGGTAATTTAAAAAGCTAATAGTTTTTTTTCAAAGGTTTTCCTAAAATAAAATTTACATATTATTTTATATTAATCGGTGAAAACATTTAAATAATAAAACAATACAAATAGATATTAGTGAATCTGTGTCTAAGTTAGCGAAATCCTCTTGGCTTACCATCGTTGTCACTCTTAGGATTAGGTCAAAATGTCAAAATTAGGCTCAACAAATTAATAATGATTGCGTAACACATAACAGTAAGATTCTGAGTTTATTTTACCAAGGGATTTACGTCACGTTTTAGGTTGCTGTGAGTTTACTAATACTACGGTATGTCCAGAGTCATCCCCAGCATATGAAAAAATGTAACGAAGTTATTTTTATCACAACTATTTCCACAATTACCCTAAAATGACCACCCACGTTTTTAAACAAACTACTTGAAGTCCTGGGTTATAATGATGTTTTAGTAGCTTTAATCGAAAGTGAAACTGTTCGAGAAAAGAGGCTCCAAGCTTTTAAATACATGCAATCGGTAATTTCATACATTTTTAAACATCGTGTTACAATTGTATACGTTTTGAAAATCATATTAAACAGTATGAAGATTTTAAACACAAATCATATAATGATTTAAATCATATAGATTAACTTTAGTTGTTCGCGTTTCAAACATAAAACGGAACATTTTGAAGAAATCGCCCTGGTATTGTAACTCATTATTTATTTGTATACCTATCAAAAGTTGTATGTAGCTATAAAGTTATTATTTTTTAAAAAAAAGGGTAGGCCAGGCTATTTTGCCACACTTGCTTAGCTTGTTTTGGAGTAACCGTTGCTATTTTACAGTGTTTTTAGGAAAGAGTTTGTGTTTTATTTTACTTACAAATACATTCAATCTATACATTTTGGGAGGTATGAATGAAATTTCTGGGAGGTATTTTGGAATATTCTGTAGACCCTGGAGTTTTGATACAGTTAGAATTAATGTTTGTATAGATAGTATATATATATATATATATATATATATATATATATATATATATATTTATTTATATATAAATGAATGTTTGTATGTATTTATGTGTGTATGTATGTTATACACGCCTACGCCGCTGAACAGAAATTTATGAAATTGTTTGACACATTCCCAGGATGGCTCGTTTGAGGTTTGGAATAGATCTAATAACAGGGCTCTATCCAAGTGGCTTAGAATGGTTCAAAAACCGATGTATATATGTATGTATCTTATGGGCGTCTAACTAACTAAACAGAGGTTATTATAATTTGGAGAGATTGTTTTATCTTTCATCAATTAACAATCTTTTATAGTTAGTATCAGAATAATTTTACATTGAACATAAGGGACTCTATTACTGTATAAAACACCTGTAGCGAAATGTTTACTATAAATAAATAATACCTCTATACCATAAATGATTTTTTTCTTTTATTATGTACATTTCGATTGTATAGCACTCATCTTCAGAGGTAATTTTAAAAAATATATTGTAAATACCTTTAAGGATGATTACTATGCAATCGAGATGTACATAAGGTTTTAAATAAATGAAAAATGTCATTTGTGGTATAGAGGCTTTATTTATTTATGTTAAGGAACACTATTGTTTATGATACAATATCAAGCTAATTGTTATTCTGCAATATAAAGGCCTGAACCTGATCTCCGCATTTTGTGGGCGCCATAGCTCCTTACTTCTGTTCAATACAATGTCGCGAATCCACCAATTATGGATTATGGTTTAACGACGCAAGGTTGAACCACAATCAATAGAAATATAAAATAAAATCATGATTTATTATATAGATTTTAATTTAGGCCATCAAATTATAGCCTAATATTTTAAGTTTATGTATGAAAAGTCTGAACTAACTAACAATTCGCTATCAGTATCTCCGAGCCGCCGTAACATTATGTTACACGAGTTGAACTATCTATGTAATATATTGAATGTAATTCCATAGTAAAAGCTATATTTATAGATGGTTGTTTATTTTCCATATTGTTTTACTTCATTTTAAACAAGAGTGTTTGTTTTAGAACTCCGCTTTAAGATACATCAACTTATAAATACCCCATTATAACATGAATGGTTTAGTAAACAGTAATGGTTTAGGCACATTAAATTAATTTCAAGAATATACGTAAAATCCTGAATCAGCATTAAGTAACTGTATCATTTTATCCCATTAAATCCCTAGCACTAGAAAGTAATAATGAATTGCCTATGGTCCCGCAACGTCTAGAGCCACACATGCCTACAGTATTTTTCAAATATGAAAGGATGAATTATGGCGACTAAATAGTGGTATAATAGCTATCAAATCGTAAGACTTGAAAATGACACGTGTAGATTTGGTCAATGTCTTGAAATGATCTGCTAAACTCTTACTTATTCTTTAAATAGAATTATACAAATGGCTTCCAGAGAACAAATGAAATCATGTTATT
>JBAIZL010000002.1:151886213-151893713 GCA_036971475.1 Prosapia bicincta
TGCAAATATTTGATATAAACATTAAAAACTATACTATTTAGAGTTTTTAGTTGTTTTAAAATGTCTTATATTTCTGCTAAAAATTAACTTATATATCATAATTTATTAGCGCACGATTTTAAAGGCACTTAGATTTGCTTTGTAAAGTTCAATGTTTCTGTTATTGTTTTTGGAGGCGAGTTATTTTCAACACACATTATACGGAGATGGAAACCTTACTATGGTAAATAAGTGCTGTATTAGAATTGGTTTTCAAAAGTTGGCCATTCTCTAATGAAATATAACGAAACGTGCTTGAAAATAATAAGCATACTTTTGTTTTTCTCTGTGAGTGATGTTCGATATTAAATTTATTCCCAGATGATCTACCGTCAGTCATAGCATTGCTGACGTTTTTGAGAGAGCGACAGCTTGGACGTTCATGTTGGGAAGATCGGAAACGGGTATAACTACTGTAGTAGGCGTTACAACCGTCCTTTAATTATCAATGTAGGCTCGTTTTTTTAATTCAATAACAGCTTCATATAAATATTACGATCAAATTAGTATTTATGGTACTCCGGTTTTAGCTTTTGTTGTTCCAGATTTACTCACAGTTAAATTTGGGGGGGGTATTGAATAGTAGGCCTACTTACCTTACTCGTTAATTTTTAAAAGAGTTACTCAATTCAAATGATTTTACAAGATCCCCCTTCGAACCGGGACTATTGATAATCAGTAACAATTATTGAAAAAGCCAAAGAAACTGTCAAAAGAAGAAGGTAAAAGAAAACTCCCTTATGAGTTACCCCGCTCAAATTAAAAGGTCAGTAATCGTTGACCTTATCAAGTCTCAGACATAGTCTTAAAACTTTAAGAGTAACTTTAAACAAATATTATAATTTTTATCTCGTAAAAATGGGCTTGTGTGTAGTCTACCGCTAAAACCTTGACTCTGAGTGTGTGTAGGTCTATTCAATGAAATTTCTTCTGATAAATTCCTTAATTGCTGCCTTATTTTCAGTTCTACTTTCATGTACATTATATAACTTTTCAAGCCAAATGTATTCTTTCTTACAGTTCCATTTACTTTGACCAGTAATTTAATACATGCCGTCTTGATATATAATGCAACTTGTCATAATAAAAATATTAACAGCAAAAGCATTAGTAACATTTGGTGGTTAATATAAAAATATAATTTTATATAATACAGATAAACTAACCTAAATTTTACTGTGTTAATAAATTAATAACTTATAGTTTTTTCTCAGTAACAGATTGTTCTCTTTTTGTCCATTTAACAACAACATTATTTGGTACATAAGCTTTAAATAATAAATTACAAAAGGGTTTAAAATACAAAATTAACTTTGGTTCTCTCTGGCCGACAACATTACATGTGCCTTGTGTTTCCGAAGCCACCGTGCCCAGACTGGCTGGCGCCTTTGTTGTAGCCCATTTGCAGGTTGACCTGGCCCTCTGAGGCGCGCAGCTGATCCTCGGTGAAGGTGCGCTCATTCTTTTCCGCCATTTTTGGCCCCAGCCCTGGGCCCGTATACTCGGGGTGCAGTTGCGTCTGAAAGTAAGTTTTTAAACAATTCATTTTTGAAGATAATACAGGATAATAAATCGCAACCACACAATGTGGTATGTTGTATATTTCCCTATTGTGTACAGGACTTATTTTGTAACCATAGAACTTCATTCAATGCGTAATATTTAAATATTCTCCCAAAAATCACCCCCCACAGTAAAATGATTTCATCAGTAATAATTGACGAATATTTTAAAATTTTCTCTTACCTCCTTTAGATATTCAGACAATAACATACAAGTTTGTGAACATTTTTTTGCTGTTTATTCGGTACTGTGTACATAATGAATTTGTATTTGTTTTTAAATTAACTAATTTAGTTTTAAACATCCACATTATCGTATCACATTTAAATCGTACGCTACATACAACCTGTAATTCAAGATTAGTTTTAAAAGCAGTAGAGCCATCTTTATTTTACCTGTCAGCTTATCAAAAGTAGATAATGTATCTTTACCTGTTTTCCTCTTATCGATATATTTAAAGAAACTAATGTAACTCAATGAAGGTAAATAAGGTC
This sequence comes from Prosapia bicincta, assembly GCA_036971475.1. Taxonomy (NCBI): domain Eukaryota; kingdom Metazoa; phylum Arthropoda; class Insecta; order Hemiptera; family Cercopidae; genus Prosapia; species Prosapia bicincta. Next base: position 151,888,310 of record JBAIZL010000002.1, read on the forward strand.
AACTGTATCCAATATCCCAACACATATTTATATTTATTACACACACACACACACACACACACACACACACACACACACACACACACACACACACACACACACACACACACACACACACACACACACACACACACACACACACACACACACACACACACACACACACACACACACACATACACACACACACACACACACACACACACACACACACACACATATATATATATATATATTTATATATATATATATATATATATATATATATATACATATATATATATATATATATATATATATATATACATATATATATATATATATATATGTATACATATATATATATATATATATATATATATATATACATATATATATATATATATATATATGTATATATATATATATATATATATATATATATATATATACATATATATATATATATATATATATGTATATATATATATATATATATATATATATATATATATTATATATATATATATATATATATATTTAATAAATTTAAAATATTTCAAAAACAAGAATACTTTTAATGAATATATTTATTCAAAGCTTTTCGCCGATAAAATAGTATCAGCATCTTCAGGAAAATAATTATCTAATAAAATACTTTTACAAAATTCTGTAAAAGTATTTTATTAGATAATTATTTTCCTGAAGATGCTGATACTATTTTATCGGCGAAAAGCTTTGAATAAATATATTCATTAAAAGTATTCTTGTTTTTGAAATATTTTTAATTTATTAACTAAATGTACAAGAAAACATATCACCATATTTAATATATATATATATATATATATATATATATATATATATATATATATATATATATATGCTCGTATACTGCCTGTAAAGTACAAGCGAAATGAACACACACAAACTAAATGAATGTAGTCTACCGCTATAATATTGTCTCTGGAAAATGTGCTGGATAAAAAAAAAAGATAATTTCCTTTCCTTGGTCGCTAATGTTCATATCAATACTGTATGTAATGGAAATTAGTTGGTCCTCCAAGATATGTTTTTATCAATACGGTATGCAAAGGATATGAGTCAGGGTTTCAATAAATGTGCATATAATGTTCTATAAACTGATTTTGTAAATTCTTAGTTATAGTTCTGTATTAGGGTTTCTTAAAACACCTATTTTTTCTAATTCACAAAAATTTATTTCCATGTAATCCGAGGGGGTCTCAGTCCCATCTACCTCGAATTATCGAACTGTATAAATATATAGCCTATATAATACTTTATATGAATGGTTTAGGTTTTATTTTTTATTGCACCTCAATATCAGTGCTGTTGAATTCTTCCTTTTTCAACCTATCCAATATTACCCTCCTGCCGGGGTGAAGAGAGATGTCTACTCCCGACCCACAACTACTTGGTTGGTGTTAGGTAGAATCTTAAGTAATATACTGCAAATAGCTTTTTAATTTATTTACTTACGATGCGCCCTAAGGAATAGAGACAGAGCGTGACTTGAGGTATATTTCTTCTTTCAAATAGATCAGCTGTCTGGAATATTTCCTCTTCTGGAACTCCGTACTTCTTAATAGCCGCTTGGAATCTGTTAAACAATCAAATAACCAGTGTCATTGACCTTTACAAGTAATCTGTTAAAATAGATGTCTTATATTATCTCGTTTAAACTACGATGTTAATAAATATGTAGGGTACAGAGGTCTTTTCCCTTTCCTAGTGACGTTATCTCTTATGTAGTTGACGTGTTTCGTATGCCCATGAGAATCTTCAGTTAACTTTTTTGTATTTCTCTAATACATATTTACATCAGATGGATATAATCAAGCTTTACAGGAGATAACATCACTAGAAGGCCCGCGATTACTGTATTCTGATTTTGAGATATACATATGCATTATAAGTCCCCTTCAATGGTAGTGTAGCTATTAACAATTAAGCTACAGGTACATGTACCTACAGGTATGTTAGGGTAGGCTTGTTAGAAAAAATATTAAATTTTTTAATGTAAACTAACTAATTGCTAAAGTGGAAAAGTAGCCGCTTTTCCTAGGTTTTTGCAAACTACGTACTTGATCTTAAGACGCATGAAGTTAGCCTACATTAGGAAACTTAATTATGTGATTTTTTTCCAACCAAACTAACGGGATACTTTGTATATTCTAATATTAGTCTAATATTGAAGGAAATCAGAACGAAATCTTGTAGTATTGGCATTAGAAGAAAACAGAAAGAGGTGTTGTAATACTGTCATGGAAGAAAGCATAATGAGATCTTGTAATGCTGACATTGGAAGAAAGCATAACGAGATCTTGTAATAATGACATTGGAAGAAAGCACAACGAGATCTTGTAATGCTGACATTGGAGGAAAGCATAACGAGATCTTGTAATGCTGACATTGGAAGAAAGCATAACGAGATTTTGTAATACTGACATTGGAGGAAAGCATAACGAGATCTTGTAATACTGACATTGGAAGAAAGCATAACGAGATTTTGTAATACTGACATCGGAAGAAAGCATAACCAGATTTTGTAATAATGACATTGGAAGAAAGCATAACGAGATCTTGTAATATTAATATTGAAAGAAAGCATAAAGAGATCTTGTAATATTGACATTGGAAGAAAGAATATCGAGGTCTTGTAATATTGACATTGGAAGAAAGCATAACGAGATCTCGTAATATTGACATTGAAAGAAAGCATAACGAGATCTTGTAATATTGACATTGAAAGAAAGCATAATAAGATCTTGTAATATTGACATTGGAAGAAAGCATAATAAGATCTTGTAATATTGTCATAGAAAGAAAGCATAAAGAGATCTACTCTAACGCGGCTCCATTTATACACACAAATGGCTGTTTTGACTACTAATCTTACATGTACCGGTACAAATACAGCTTTTGAAATGGATGATATCAGAAACATGTTGGCTATGTATAAGCTACAAATTTTTATTTGTATAAAAAATCGTACAGTAATAAAATGATATATCATATTACCGATAAAATCATTGGAGAATACAATGAACTTCAAACTGGAGGAAATGTATCTTCTACAAGAACTCTCGTAGTTCTTTTGGGCCTCGCTTTGCTATCATAGTCTTATAAACTTGGGAGCGGGTTTAAACTGCCCGAAGCACTGCTACCTTAAGGTATATTGTACTTACATTATAGTCTTAGCATTGAAAACAAAAACGCCATTTTTCCGAAATACACAATGCTTTTTGTAAACGTGTTATTTCAACGTGATAAAATGTTTCAAATGTGTGAGTTGAAGCACTACTTTGAAAATACATTTTTATGTTAAATCAAAATTAAACATCTATAATTTTCTATTTTAAGAAATTCAGAAATAAAAGCTAATATAATAATGTATTTAGTTTGTATTTTAATTCATTTGTTTATTTTTGTATCGTCACTCATGTTTTAGCTGTTAAATTTCAATTCACTGTTTTCTCTTTATACTCATAAGAGATGCTTGGAAAATTTATGCTTTATATACATAGCGGTTTTTTTTTTAAATTTTGAATGAAGAACCTTTCTCTCTATGCATAGTGCATGGTTTGTTGGATAAAAATTGCACTTCGCTGACTCACTGAAAGGGTGATAGCGAACGCTCATTGTTGTAAAAGGCCAAACAGTACACAGTGTTTTGATATGGTTTTATACAACATCTTATTTCATATTCCTTTACAGATAATTATTGTGTGTTTAACAGTGTAATTTTGCAAATTTGTTATGACACATGTAAAGTACATGTACATGTAAAGTTAAGGGCCAAGAAGAGTACAGTTAGTAAAAACTGGGTTTACTTGAAGGGTCTCACCTTGCAGAGAATAGTATGACATATGAATAAGTAAAATGTGTATCATGTAAACAACACAGTCATTTAAACAATATAATAACTAACGAATTGTATTCAAATAGAACACACCCACCTACACCCATGCCCCAAACTCACACCCTCACACACACACACACACACACACACACACACACACACACACACACACACACACACACACACACACACACACACACACACACACACACACACACACACACACACACACACACACACACACACACACACACACACACACACACACACACACACACACACACAGATCTTTCCTAAATAATACAGAATTTAATTTATTGTACAAATATATTTCAAGTAAAAAAATATTTAGAGAATTGTTTTGGAAGTCATTATTCCTAAAGAAAGTTTTTCAGTATTATTGCTAAATTTTCGCAAATTCCAGAGAAAACCAACTACTGGTTTATAAAGGATTTCCGCCTGGCCTGTAAAGGAAAATAAACTGTTGTAGTGCATTGATATAACAATATAAACCCTTCCTGGTAAAGTCTTTGGGAAAGATTATAACAGGTAAGTACAGGGTCTCGCCTAAGAGAAACTGGTTTCCTTCGTGGTTGTATTCTGTGTATAAAGATGTTTTTCTGTCGCGATATGTTGTACTATTACACCCCCATATAATTTGAACATGGATAATAATAAAAAGAAATAAAAACATACACAAAACTCACAAATTATTCATTTATTTACTCATACGCGTTTCAATGACTAAGTCATCATCATCAGTGAGTGTTACTACTACAAACTGTAACTTACAACTAGGGTGAAATGGATAATAATGTTGTCCACCATTTTGTCGCTCGTATGGAACTGTTTATAGTAAAACGAAGGTTGTTCCAACTAGTCGAGAACGATTATTTAATGGGAAGACGTGTTTACAGTCCATGTTGTCCTTTCAAGTCATTTTTAAATTTGTGAGGTATGAAAAAAACATCGACAGACCTGTCAGTAATAATACATGCTTGAAAAAGACCACAAACTGATGTAGAAACATCGTCCTACCAAACAATCTTTCTTGATTAAACAACCGTCTTTAAACAACCGTCTTTAAACAACCGTCTTTAAACAATCATCTTTAAACAACCGTCTTTAAACAACCGTCTCTAAACAACCGTCTTTAAACAACCATCTTTAAACAACCGTCTTTAAACAACCATCTTTTGATTCAATACGTATTTTGATGTTTCAATGACTGTTAGTAGCAACTTCTACTCAGAAAAACTTGAAATTTTTCAAAACATGTTAGGTAAACGCCTTAGAGCTGTTATATTTTTATTAATACGTCATCATTTTCCTCGAGAAAGTTTGGAATTTTCAAATGGAACAATTCCATATTGCTAATAGGGACGCTTTTACGCTGCTTACGTAAGAGCGTTACCGTGTCATGAACTCTGCAATACTTCCGAGCAGATGTTATACGCTCTCTGCCTTTGATGTTTAAACTTTAACCAAAGCTGCAATTTAGTAACATTTAGTAAAGCTCTCATTCTATTCTACACGATCCAC
>JBAIZL010000002.1:151898713-151908713 GCA_036971475.1 Prosapia bicincta
ATATATATTACACTTTTTTTTACCACAATTTTCTCCTTAACTATGGGAGATAGAGTTCAGGGACAGGTTTTACATTATTTGTCAGCTCATTGTACATAAAACGTATTAAATTAAGAAGTTCAATTAACACCCTAAAAATGTCAGTGTGAGTTAGTTTCACTGGGGGGGGGGGGCTGAATTTCAGATGATATCTTGGACCCTGAGTAACTCGCCAACAAAGCATTTCCGAGCCCATGTGTATATGAAGGTTTGTCATTATTTTGTAGAGGAGATTAACCTCGTTCAGTATGGCAGATTCCTCCTGAAACTTCCTGTACTCACGGAAGATGAAAAATATAAATTATTATATAGTCCTTAAGCTGCTCTCTACAGGGGTTGGAGATTAGACGTTCAGGGAATCTCTCACGTGATTAGTATTAAGGAAAGGTCTAGATCAACACTAAGGATTTTAAGGGAGGAATTAATTGGCCAAGAAACCTTAACAACGCCTTGTTGTATGCTTTAGGCACTAACCCAAGATAATATATGGCAAGCACGTCGTTGGGCTTTTCTTGGCTAATACACTTGAACAGCATAGAGGAGATTAATGTGTTAGGAAAACAGAAAGAGTGTTTGTTTCTAACGTTATAAAATCTTTTAGTTACTAAATACTCGACCAAGTCATTTGAACTGGACTCATACGTTGTGTGTTATTAGAATCTGTGCGTTTATAAACAGAAGTGCGGTCCGCTCGATAGATTTCTTTTAAACATTTTAAAAATACTTTTCTGCTATAACTGCATCCTTCTATCTACACAAACAAATTTGTTTATTTCCTTTGCAAATCTAGTTGGCACTGGAAATAGTGGGTATTATCTTAACAAGCTCAGCAATGTGTGTTAAATCTTTACATCCAAACAAACGGACTTTTTTTTAATCCCGAACGTTTAAACAACAGAGCTTGGTTGGATTAAAGAAAAACCGCACTAAACTCTGAGTTTGTTGCACAGTGCTGTTTGTGACTGGTCTCATTTATGTGGCCTACAATTATTTGTAAGGCATTCGCTCGCTACATTGGTTATTAATATTTCTGGTACGTGTGTGTGTGTGTGTTTGTGTGAGTGTGTGTATCTGTGTGTGTGTGTGTGTGTGTGTGTGTGTGTATCTGTGTGTGTGTGTGTGTGTGTGTGTGTGTGTGTGTGTATGTGTGTGTGTGTGTGTGTGTGTGTGTGTGTGTGTGTGTGTGTGTGTGTGTGTGTGTGTGTGTGTGTGTGTGTGTGTGTGTGTGTGTGTGTGTGTGTGTGTGTGTGTGTGTGTGTGTGTGTGTGTGTGTGTGTAATTTTATATACATATTCGTTGCTTTTGATTCGTACATTTTGACTGATTTGTTTAGCGTTTCATCTTTAACTATACTTAACATGACAATTTTTTATGTGATAAATAACTTAAGTAAAACAAAAACCTCTCAGTTGTAGAAGGAAAAAATTGTCCGCCATTGTTTAGCCACTATACGACTTCAAAAGGAAAGATTAATGTTCCAACGTTCTTTGTAATTAGTAACTCCACTCTCGTATACACGCAAATAGACCAAGTTTATTCAACTCTTTGCAAATCGCATAAAACTCTCTTGTTTAGTTCATCTTTTGACTCTAAGTTTACATTTTTCCATTTACTTTTGAAGTAATACGAGCCGTGGGCGCCGCACGCTCGCCTATCATCATCTCTGAAAATATCTCTGGCTTTCCACGAATAACTCAGCATCTGTTCTCCTTCGATGCCAACGGACGCCATTTTGGTTTGCGTAGGAGTGGTTTCCTATTCTGATAACTCGGCCGTGCTTTTCAGATAGCTTTTATCGACAACCGTAACGACTTGTTTAGCCTAATGACGTTTCGTGACTTTAAGGTGTGCATGGGCAAGAAGAGAGTTCGGGATAATAGCGCCAAAACATAAGCTTAAACAGGAAAACATTACTCTCAGTATGTTGAACATTTTGTTTATAAAAAGTCTAAAATGTTAAGAAAAAATTACAATAAAATAAAAGAAGAAATACTAAATGAATTTTATTTTAAAGTAATTTACGTTATGGTGAACGTTTGTTATCTCCGCAGGTTTCCCATATAAAACTATTGTGAAATATGTCATTGAATGCCCTATTGGATTACTTAAGAGTTTTTCCTTAGTCCGATAAATGTTTCTCATATTGTGTTATCGACAAACGTGACGTCGTGTTTAGCTTGATGACGAAGAATCGTATAATTGCATACGATTTGTATATATGGGCAAGAAGAAACATTAACGGGAAATAAATGGCGAAACATAACCTTAAAAGTAAAAGAGTATAAAGTGAACAATATTGTTCATACAGTGCTTACGAACCGCTAGAACAAAACGAAATTTACTAAAGAACTCTGAAAGATATACTAAATTTGTATTTTATTGTAATGCAATCTACCTTTTGAACATTTTATAATCCTTTGAGGTTAACTCATACAATACTATTAGTAAAAATGGTTTACAGTTTTAACCCTCTAAGGATGGATAATAATGGTGCACCTTATAATGATAAGTTATATACTTACTTGTAACTATTTTTTCTCGTTAGATATGGAGGTTAGGGTAGCTCGTAAATTTCATTTGAAATTTGTTTTCCAACGGATACCCCAATTTATTTCACGAAGGCTCGGATTGTAGCAAGTCGAGTGATGCCTATCAATTAAACGTTTGTTTGCCTAAGATAAAGAATAACCCAATGGGTAACTGAATTTATACTTCTTCGCTTACTCTGGTTTGTATCTTAAGACTTCTTAATCTGGTTTCCACTCACTGTTCCCTTAACGTGAACATTAGTACTCGAAGTAACCTTATGCCATGTCTTGTTCATACTCCAGCTTGCCGCACCCTTAAAGGATTACAATTCTGAAACCTTTTTAGGCAATTTTTATGAGGGGGGTATATAAATTCACAAGTCAAAATACGAATTAGAGATTTCTCATTTTATTTCTACCAGGTGTCAACTACACCTAGCTGAAATGTTCATACATCCTAGACGAATCCTATGCTTTAGCAAATTCTTTAAAGAATTATAAGACCTAATAATCTTTTCTCTACAATTCATTCATCTGTCTTTCGAAAGAGCCTAGTCAGTATGGGGCAGATCTGAATGGTCAAACTGTTTCTACTTCTATGATCATGTGTTCCTCTACTCAGAGGAATGGAACAGTTATGGTTGAAGTATGTGAAAGGCACAGATTGTAAAGGATTGGAGTTACAAAACGAACCTCTAATGGTATGCAGAGCTAGACATACGAACTAGACTAGACTTGGTAGTGCAGAAGATCCAGTAACAACGATAGGAGTATAAAGATGGCTTGGTTCTAAAGGGTTTAGAATATAACAAGGTCAGTCGCCCTTAAAAATGGTAATGGTATAGTTTGTCAACCTCCCATAGAATACCAATAAGTGTGCATGGTAAAGGGTCAGTTCTAAAGGGCGTATAGTGAAACGCAGGGCACAATAAACCTATAGGCGCTTTTGTCTTTACGTACGGTAACGGAAAGTATTCTAGATCTCTAGGCCTTTGTGGTCTTTAAAGCAGTCTGCCACTAGGACCATAATGGTACATCTCTGCCAAAAACAGAAGATCTGTATAGACCTACTACATGGCATTCTGTACGCCGGGTAGTGGCGGTTAGATATACATTATGATTTCATGAGAGAACAGGTCTACCAAAGCGTCAAATGATCATTCTATATGCTCTACCACCCACTACAGGGACGGATAATACCCCTAACGTAAGTGAACATATTTCGCCTAACTGGGTATGGAGGCGTTTGTGTACGTAAGGATCTGGTAGGTCTTGCCCCAGCTGGAAAAAACGTTTTGAGATCACGTCCAGCCGTCACGCAATTTTACTTGCTTCTCTCTCATTGCATTCAGTTATATCTACACTCGAACTTTTATGAAAATAATTTCTAAGTATTGAAACTGTTACACCGTTTTATCTTGGTCACAGTTTCACCCAACATATACATCAATGCTTTTCATTTATATATTAAAATCTAGCTTTAACTAAACGTAAATATGTTTAATACATCTAAAAAATTATTTATATTTTAAATATATTTACTGGTATATAATACCAGTTTTGCCTTCGTCAATTATACAGCTACCATTTTTACTATTACCAATTTTATACGGTTTTACCTTTACTAGTTTTATTGTTACCACTTTTACAGTTACCGTTTTTACTGTTATCAATTTTATCGTTACCGTTATTTTATTTTTACCGTTATTAAATGTTACTGTTATAAATATGGGCCTATTATAATTATATTGAAAAAAATATCATTTTTTTAAACCATATAATTAAAACGTAAAATTTTCCTGCATTTGAAATGTTGTATTATGTCGTTCTTGATCGAAAACATTCTTATAGGTGACAAGAGGTGTCATAGAAGAGGAACGCTTGCAAATGGCACAACAGATACTGTTAGAATGGTGTATTTATATATTTCTGTTTTTATCACAAAGAGAGAAAACAATTTTATAATAGTGTATAGCACTGGTGTTGTAGAACCTTCAATGTGAAAAGTCAACGGGATTTGTCAGTGATTAAAACTAATAGATGATTGAAAAAGTACATGAAAGATGGGTGAAGGGCGATGGTATAATGAAAGATAAGAACAGAAAACAGTCGAATTAACAAAGAAATAAAAACATGTAAGACGTAAAAATAATTATAAAAGTTATTGGTTATGTTCTCACTATGTTTCAAATGAAAATAAACTTTAGAATATAAACATTACTCAGGAACATGAAGAAAATAACAAAATTTGGTGCTGAAGGCAAAAAAAAATAATAATTATACAATTTTTAGAAACAGTACAAAACTATCCTCACTTTTCAAACATACACGGAATTTGTTTTTTTTTTTTAAACAGAACTCTGTCATATTACAATACAATAAATCTATAATGTACAGTGTTAGAATAGAACTTATTAGAAAAAAAAGTTTGTTAACGTAAGCTAACCGGTTGATTTATGAAGTGATAACTTGTGTCGTAGGAATAACCAGTCTTATCGATTACTTAATTGTTATTGTGTAATGTAGTATACAATAAAAGCTTTTAAGAATGTCATAAAAGTTTGTAATGTAGTTTTTATAAAATAAACAAGTTTCTTGTATTTGATAAGCAAGTTTATTTAAAAAATAATAATAATTAATGAGCCACGGCAAGTTCATTTATTTTTCCCGTAGTATTAGCAATTTTCTATCATAAAGTTGTTTAGTGGCGAGGGATGAGGGATTTAATACAATTTGAACGGAGTGTGCAAAATTTACCTTTAAAACTTCAACTTAAGCAAAAATATTTTTATTCACAAAGTACCGTTTTATAGTGTATTTTCCTACGCATATTAAATTATAAATAAAACAAGATATAGATAAACTATATTGTACGTAACTAGTTCACTACAAGTGTACGTTTACAATAGTGCGTATTAAATTAAGCAACGCTATGTAAAGATGTGTAAAGCTTTCATTGAACAAGTTATGTATTCACTATATGATGCATTAAAGTTGTATTTGTTTACTTATCCGCCGGCAATACTTACAGGCATTGTGTTGATGTATTCACGGTGAAGTGGGAGCGACGACTGGCCGAAATTAAAGCGGATAGCCCGAACTGAAGCTGCCGCCCTCCCAACTCCCACGCCCCAGCTACGTACCGTCATTAAATAAGTAATTGTTTTCGGATATTTGTGTGCCCAAAATTCTGTAGGATGCCACAAGTAATAAAGACTGTAATAGATATTCTGAGAAGATAATTTGTTAAAATAGTTTTTACGGTCGTTTCCTTAAATTTGTTTTTATTTTTCTCTAAACGTGTTCTAATAAAAATCTTTTTAAAATAACTTAAAAATATAAACTAGTAAGAATTACAATCGCTTTAAAATATAAGAAGCAACAAAATCAGGTCCTTTCGTTGCGGTTTGTTGAATTTATCTAATCGAATAAGAGTGTTGTATTAGGATATTTAACAGAAACTGAGTTTTCTCTGATTGTTTGTTTTTAAATATTTACTAAAAATATTAAATCGAAATATCGCAAATCTTAAAATGTTATTAAACTTTTATTAATTATTATTACACTACATCAAAATATTATTCTTTGTTGACGCGTTTCGGACTAGCTCTATTATCAAAACTTTAAACTGTACTCTTTCATTATCAAAACTTTAAACTGTACTCTTTTATTATCAAAACTTTAAACTGTACTCTTTCATTATAAAAACTTTAAACTGTACTATTTCATTATAAAAACTTTAAACTGTACTCTTTCATTATAACAATTTTAAACTGTACTCTTTCATTATCAAAATTTTAAACTGTACTCTTTCATTACAAAAACTTTAAACTGTACTCTTTCATTATAAAAACTTTAAACTGTACTCTTTAATTATAAATACTTTAAACTGTACTTTTTCATTATCAAAACTTTAAACTGTACTTTTTCATTATCAAAACTTAAACTGAATTTTAGAATACAGAACAAAAAATACTTTTTTGATGTAAGGAAAGCCAGAAGAATGTACTCAAAGTATAGCCTACCTATATTCCTAACAGAAATTAATACGAATATATTAAGAATTTCATAGTTACACAAACTTAAACCTACTCTTAATACGCATAGATCAAGAAATTATCTACTAGATCTGTGCCAGTTCAATACTAATTCCCTAGAATGGCCTAATCGTCTTATACTACATTACTACACAGATATTTTAGAATATATAGAATCCGATAGAGTAAGTTTGATTATAAAAAAACAAAAACTCAGTTTCTTCAATAAACTAGCCGATTGCAGAACTGAACGAGGGGCATTCATTTCCCTCAGTCTTGCTAGAACACATGTATTTGAAGACTTACTTGAATAGCTTATAAAGTCGGTAAAGTTAAAACATGATTTTTTATTTTTTATTATTTAAAAGTTGGAACTTAATTTTGTATTTTCCTTCACCATATCTATACTAACCGCATATTTCTAGCTATATCTTTGTGTATTTGTAAATGGAGGTTATATTGCTAATCTTTTTCTGAGTTCAATGTTCCCGTTAGGAAATGTTTTTTTTTTTAAATCAAAACTAACCTAACCGGATACTTTGTAGCTTGTTTATAAAATAACTATTTATTTCCAGTGCACACTAATGGCCTGCTTTATAAAGGCACATGCAGTTTATAAATCTTGGTTTGTATTTAAATACTGATGATATGTTTGCAATTTATAACAGTTAGAATCAGTTTTTATAGTTTAGAACTCTCTCAATACAGAAAACAGCTTAATCTTATTTGTTATTGTAGCTTGCATTTTTAAATTTAAATTTTGTAATTCACGATAACTATACACTTTTGTATCGTGTTTATAAATTTAATTAAATTGGTTCATGTAAAAAATTTGAGGTATTAATTAAATTAATTACCATTAGGGATATCTACTAATAGGCTATATTACTATATTTGGAAGTTAACATAGTAAAAACAATCGTAAATTTCCTTAGACATACTTTTTAATTTACTGCTAATCTACAATACAAAATTTAAAGTAACCTACTACTTGCAATGAGTAATGAGCGTGTTAAAATAAAAACAGCTGTTGGGTGAAGTTATAGGTTGTTAGATAATTTAGTTAAATATTTAATATTTCTGCATGTAATGAACATTAAATTTAAAAATTATTTAAACACGAGGAAGAAAATATTACTGTTAACGAAAACAGCTTTTAGATGAATACTCGATGATCACTGAGTTGTTATTAATCATCGCAGAAATTTCTAAACGATATGACGTTTTGCAGGTTCATTTCTATGTGAAGTTCGCCATTAGAAACTCGTATAAAGTTCTATGGAACATAATGAAAGTGACCAACAAGGGGAAACGGCATGGGCTACGTTATATAGAAAAGGTCGGACTAGAAAAAACAAAAGTTAAAAATATTAGGCTATTAATTTGAGGGGACCACAATGAAAAGGAAAGTAGAGAAAGTGGCGGACGATATGTCGCTATGCAGACATTTTAATACAATTTACATACGAATGGTAAAGTAGACTTTGGCAACAAGAAAGCTCTGAAATCGTGGATAGGAAACCCTTAAATAATCACCCTACAACTACCCCAATTGTTAAATTTATTTGTACTGACACAATGTTACTACGATCAGTTATGTTTGAAAACTGACTAAAATACAAATCTAAGAATCATTGTCTCTGCCTAAGTGTAGCCCAACTAACAAATTAAATTACCGCAGTTTTAAGTAGTAAATGTATGCGTTTGATAGTACATAAATCTTACAAATTTACTCAAAGATTAGAAAAAGGTTGTGATATTGTAATCGGCCATTTCTCAAAATGTACATCTAAGTGCTCCAAGCAAAGATAACGTTTTAAAACATTCTCAAAGGAAATTAATCTCATGAAGGGCATGACGAGTGCTTCACGATAAATAAATCACAACGATTCGTGTAGGTGTGCAGGACATCCATCATGACCGCCACTTGACGGATGCATTTGTGTACAATGTTTGGCAAGTGCAGCGGCGAAAGTTGACATACTGAGCTCGTAATAAAGGCCAACATTAGGAGGATCATAACGTCAGCGCGGGCGCCAAATACTGTCGTGTAGGTAAATAAAGCGCAAGCAATGCCGATTTGCGTCACACGTTCCTAAAGATTTCAGTCTGTGAATTATTTACAGTTTCACAATTAAAAACTTTAATATTTCGTCCGGTCATATAGGCCTATTTATATATGTAAGATGTTGCAAGCAGCATTCGTCTGCTACGAGAGCCTGGTGCTTGCGTCACACTTAATCACCTGTGCATAGAACATGTAGACAAGCGTTTGTAAACATAACAACACCCTTTATTTCGGTCATCAGTGAGACGGCGACGGAGAATAGAGTGAGTGGTAAGGTGTGGGGGATTGGAGAGTAGGGCCATGCAGCGATAGAGTGATGAGTGGAGAATATTTTTTGTGTGTACATTAAAGGTTTACACTAAATCTAACTGGCACAGACCAGACAGAAAGCCTATGCTCCTTCTAGTAATGTTTAAAAATAAATTATTTTACTATGATGAAGTGTAAAATATCATTATTGATATAATGTTTGAGTCACGTGTATTTGAAAAACCAGATAGAACACCTAATTTGATTGCAAAACCAGATATAACACCAAATTTAGTCAAAAAACCATATAGAAGACGAAATTTGGTTGCGAAACCATATAGAAGTCACAATTCTTTGCAAAACCAATTAGATCTCCAAACTTAAGTCTAAAACTTCGTTATAACCCAACGTATGTACAAAATTAGATATATCACCTAATTTGGTTGCAAAACCATACAGAATACCAAATTCTGTTGTAAAAATAGATACATCACTCAATTTGCTTGCAAAACCAGATACATATATATATATATATATATATATATATATATATATATGACATAATTTAGTTGCAAAATCATATAGAACACAAAATTTGGTTACAAAACATGAAATATCACCAAACGTAAGTGCAAAACCGAGCAGATCACCCAACTAAGTGAAAAACCATATATAACACCCAATTCAAGTGCTAAACGATATATATATAAGTAAAAATATTTTATTAGATAATTATTTTCCTGAAGATGCTGGTACTATTATATCGGCGAAAAGCTTTGAATAAATATATTCATTAAAAGTATTCATGTTTTTGAAAAATTTTTAATTTATTATATATATATATCGATTCTACTGCCTGTCTGATATATATAACAATTCAGTTGCAAAGCCACATAGAACAACCAATGTAGTTGCAAAATTTGATATATAACACAATTCAGTTGCTAACTTTAATTTCAAAACCATATAGACACCCTATTTGATTGCAAAACCATATAGAACACCCAATTTGGTTTCAAAACCAGTTAGAGCACCAAACGTAAGTACAAAATGAAGTAGATCACCTTACTAATTGCATT
>JBAIZL010000002.1:151913713-151963713 GCA_036971475.1 Prosapia bicincta
TATAGCCACCTCTCTTTGTCTCTATGACTGTTAGGCTGTAACCCCCTCTTCGTGATTTAATGGATGTTGAAGGAGAGTAAACACGCCATGACTTAATGACTTTTAACATGTAGTCCTCTCTGCATGACTGTATGACTGTCAGCCTTTAGCCACTTCTTCATGTCTCAATGCGTGTAGTATATAGCCACCTCTCTTTGTCTCTATAACTATTAGCCTTAAGCCGCCTCTCCATGACTCAATAGGTAGAAAACGGTAGTCCTCTCTCCATGACTCTATGACTGTTATAATGTAGCCACTTCTTCATGTATCAATGCGTGTAACATATAGCCACCTCTCTTTGTCTCTATAACTGTTAGCCTTAAGCCGCCTCTCCATGACTCAATAGGTAGAAAACGGTAGTAACCTCTCCATGACTCGTTGACTGTTGGCGTGTAGTCATCTCCGTGGCTCTATGAACGATAGTCTGTAGCTATTTTTTCATGTCTCAATGAGTTAAGCCTGTAGTTCCCTGTAGCTAGATGACTCGATCGATGTTAATGAACATTAACCTCTTCTTGACTCAATTACTATTATCGTGTAGTCCTCTCTCGGTGACCCTATTCCTGTTATCCTGTAAGCACTTCTTCATGTCTCAACGCGTGTACCATATAAAACCTCTCTTTTTCTCGATGAATGTTAGTCTGTAACCGCCTCTTCGTGATTTAATGGATGTTGAAGGAGAGTAATCACGCCATGACTTAATGACTTTTATCATGTAGTCCTCTCTGCATGACTGTATGACTGTTAGCCTGTAGCCACTTCTTCATGTCTCAATGCGTGTAGCATATAGCCACCTCTCTTTTTCTCTATGACTGTTAGTCTGTAACCCCCTCTTCGGGATTTAATGGATGTTGAAGGAGAGTAATCACGCCATGACTTAATGACTTTTATCATGTAGTCCTCTCTGCATGACTGTATGACTGTTAGCCTGTAGCCACTTCTTCATGTCTCAATGCGTGTAGCATATAGCCACCTCTCTTTGTCTCTATGACTGTTAGGCTGTAACCCCCTCTTCGTGATTTAATGGATGTTGAAGGAGAGTAAACACGCCATGACTTAATGACTTTTAACATGTAGTCCTCTCTGCATGACTGTATGACTGTCAGCCTTTAGCCACTTCTTCATGTCTCAATGCGTGTAGCATATAGCCACTTCTCCATAACTCTATGACTGTTAGGCTGTAACCGCCTCTTCGTGATTTAATGGATGTTGAAGGAGAGTAACCACGCCATGACTTAATGACTTTTAGCATGTAGTCCTCTCTGCGTGACTGTATGACTGTCGGCCTTTAGCCACTTCTCCATAACTCTATGACTGTTAGGCTGTAACCGCCTCTTCGTGATTTAATGGATGTTGAAGGAGAGTAACCACGCCATGACTTAATGACTTTTAGCATGTAGTCCTCTCTGCGTGACTCTATGACTGTCGGCCTTTAGCCACTTCTCCATAACTCCATGACTGTTAGGCTGTAACCGCCTCTTCATAACTCTATTAGTACTAACGTAAAGCTACCTCTCTATGATTCAATGACTGTTGACGTGTAGTTATCTCTGCATGACTCTATGACTGTTAGCCTGTAGCCACTTCGTCATGTCACAACGAGTGTTAGCGTGCTGGAATCTCTCCCTGACTCTATGACGATTAGGATGTTGCCACCTCTTCATAACTCTATTAATATTAACGTAAAGTTACCTATCCATGTCTCAATTACTGGTGACATATTCACGCCTCTTCATAACTCAGTGAGTGTAGATACCTGTCCGTCCCTTAATGAGTGTTAGCAAGTAGTCACCTCTCTGACTTAATGAGTGTTAGGCTGGAACTCACTCCATAACTGTGGTACATTTCAGAAGCTTGAACCCCTTTAGAAAGTGTACGCATTCGTCGCATATTCCCGGCCGTAGTTTTAAAGAGGGTGGAAAATCTTTAGCAATTATAAGCTGTAAAACTAGTTGTTGTCATTTAACAGTCACGGTTTTGTTTCAGGTTGCTGGAAAGCGTGATCCAGAACAGGAACTTGAGGCCCAGCAATGGATTGAAGCCATCATTGGAGAACGGTTCCCACCGGGTGAGTCAAGTCACTTAAATGTGCTTAATGGCTTCGTAGTAGTTGTCTCTGTGCGAAACTCTACAGTATTTGTTTAAAGTAAAGTATTGTAGTATGTTTGGTTCTACTTCAATATGAATACCTGGTCAATTCTGGTATGTTTTAGGAGAAATAAAGTATCCTAATTAATTAAATTTAAATTAGAAAACACGCTCATTTGTGCGCGCGCGTCTGTGTGTGTGTTCGCTCGCCTGGGTGCATAGGAAACATAATTTATGTATTTAGAAAGATTAGTGCACACCCACGCGCGCAAACACACACGTAGTCATTACCGATACAAAACAATAAAAATAAATTTATTACTGTAAATGTTTAAGATGAAATACGTGTTCTATAGATTAATTTTCAGTCATAAAATTTTTTAAAAGCCTGCATACATAATGTAGTTGTTAAATATACTACTAACATCAAATAGGCTATATGTTTTCATAAAGATAGTTTATGAACAACTCTACTAAACACATAACATTAACAATATTAAAAATAAATCTATAGATGTTTCAGTAAGATTTGCCAGCTGGCAAAGTGCTGCGTTTTGGCGCTACGCAAGAATGGCCAAAGGGCAGAAATATTCATTGTTTATTTTAGCACTTATTATGCTAACATTATTTTTAGTCCGAATTACGGACTGATCTAGAATAGGCCTTCCCTAGTGTTGCAAAGTAAAAAATAAATAAAGAGTTATGGGCGTTTCTTCAAGTGGAACATGTTTTTAATTACCGTAGTCCTACTTTAATACATTTTAATGTTATTAGAATAGTAAATTCGGTGTTCTTGGAACTCACTTACAAAACTCACTCACAAAAGCCTATGGCTATCATTAGGTTACATAATGATGCTATAGGTAGTCAGGGACGCAGCGAAGGGGGACTAACGAACGTGCCGAATACATGAAAGATGCGTACAACGAAATATGCGTACACCAAGAATTATACGAAAGATGCGTATAGGATCAAGTTTTGACACATGATGAAGGTACGTTATGACGTCAGAACACTGTGACAGGCGAAAAATGCGTACATTTTTTGGGCGTAGACGGATCTTTTAAAATCATTGAGCTACATAAATAAATTCCCATCTGAGCTAAAGATATATGTCTCTTACTTTTTCGGGGGTGGAGATCCTTTAAAACTGTATCTATTAAACCTGATTTCCATCACACCATAAAAACTAAGTTATCAAACTAAGTTATGTAGCCTTTGCATTTACTCTATGCTTTCGAAATGCCGAGATAATGCACCATCGGTTTTCCATTAGTAGTAGAAGTCACCTCCGTATTTACTAAACACAAAACACACTAAAGTGACGATTAAATCTAACTTATCACCACGACAGGTAAAGGCAAAGTGACCACTTGTAATGAGGAAAACCCTTTTTGACCTATTTTTACAGTGAAAATCCTAAACCTTGAAAGTTATTAGCAATTAGTTTAGGGGTAAATAACCTGGGGTGACAACGGGCTTCTAGTGTGTTTTTCGCTTATCAAATTTACCACTTACCCTCGTCGATTACAACTGTTCCCTCATGTATAGTGCGGATCATATAACCGCGCACTTGGCCTTGAAAGATCGCAGTAGGCGAAATGAGAGGTAAGGGGCAGTATAAATACTTTCCTACAAACACGATAAGAACTGTCAAAACACTGACTTGTATGAGAAGGTAGATAAATTAGCTTCGGTAAGAAATCACAAACAATATTGAAAAATGTGTAGACATATCGGATGCAAAGAAGATGTTCATGTATCGAACATTCTCAATATGTAACATGTTCACAAGTGATAGTATACGCATGGCAAAGAGTATGGTTGCCTGTTCCGCACTATACGGGTATTTCCCAGTACGCATTTTCGCTGTACGCATTTTTCGTCCCACCGACGGCCTCCCAAACCAATTAATTTTCGCAGAAAAACCTATTAAACAAATTTTATTCAACCCCACCAATATTAGGAAGCAAAACTAATATTCACTATTATTTTTGTGAAGGGACACTACGAGCCACTAAATATTGGTACTGTAATATTACTACTACAGTATTCTAGATTACTAAAATAGCTCATTTTTACAAAATGTATTTTATAGTTGTTTTAGCAAAACAGCTTCCCGATGACCTAACAATTGTATACAATGATGCGCTTACATGTATAAAAACATACATAATTTAGTTTAAAAAATAATTTTAACTTCATGAGTCTGTAACTAGGGATTACATTTTTTTAAAATACTTAATGGCCGATTAAAGAATCTTAAAATATTATCCTTCGAAATAACAGATTATGGCTTACAAAGAATGTGAACAATTAGCAGAAATGTATTACATAACTCCGATCACTATTTTCAGTAGATTGGTCTAAGGATCTGCTGTTCTGGTTACCCTCATTTATAGGGCTTAATATAATGTTCAACTATTATTTATATACATAAAACATTACAACTAAGTTCTTAGTAAAATTGTTTCGTGTTTGGACAAATATGTTTTAATTTGTTTATCCTCGTTTTTATAAAACTACAATTTTGTTGATGTTTTTGCGAAGAAATAAGTTTTTATTTTAAAGTATACAATACGCGACTAACATGCTAAGCGGTTAGATTACTGTTTACAAGGGATTATGAGGTTGGTAGTCTTAAGGTACAGCGTTTCTATACACTTTACAGTCTGTACGGGCAGAGGAATATAAGGAAAAGGTTAAAATCCTCCCTTGTACCAAGGTTGGGATTTTCCCTTTGACTAATTAGACCGAGGAATAACTCGACAAGTTAGGAATGCTAACCTGAATTAAAGGTTAATCGTAGTGGGTTAAAGGCCTGCAAAGAGAAAGAGATTCTTGTAAATTTATATTTAATTTTGAGAAATATTTATGCTCAAATGATTACCTTTTGTATGTTATAGGGGTTTTAGTATTGTTGGAAAATTGTGTCTACATTTTACTGCTTGTTTGTATTTAGAATATTTTCTGTAGGCCTATATATCAGTCAGATATTTCTTAGCTATGGGGCTAGCGAAAACTAAGATCAGAAAAACAAGTAAAATATCTGCGTAACGAAATAGTAGAGCATTAATGGTAACTGATTCGAGGGCTATTGACGTGATAAAGTATCAAATTTTACAGAAACATTTTCGTTCAAGTGCTGAAAGTTATGATGGTCTTCATGTTTAGGTGTTGCGTATGAAGACGCTCTTCGTAATGGCATCATCTTGTGCAAGCTGATGAACAGACTCCAGCCCGGTATCATTAGCAAGGTCAACATCTCAGGTGGCGACTACAAGATGATGGACAACCTTAGCCAGTAAGTACCCAAATATTCCTTATACTTTGAATACATGAGTTATTATTTCTTTCTCACACAAAACTGTCTCGACCCTTGCGAATGTCCTTAACTAAGATAAGTCTTGGTCCTTTTTTTATTAAGACTTTATTTAAACACATTTTTTTGTGTTTTAATGAAATATAATAAGTAACTACTTCCTACAATACCACAAACCGTCCTAGCTAAACTCATCGACACTCGGCTGGATAGTCTTTGTTCTTTCTTATCAAAACCTTGAGTTTTCGACAAAGTTGAATGTGTTAACGTGGCTTTAGGCATTATCTACTTCCCTCGTGTTCCTCCTTTTAGGTCGTCGTGCATAATCAGAGTCGTTTGAAGTATGTCTTATAGCTCACATAGCTGGATAGGGTTTGTTCTGTCTTGGCCAACCGTTGAATTTACTCCAGTGTTGAACGTGTTAACGTGTTTCTAGGTCTTCTCTAGTTCTTTTTTGTTCCACCTGTACAGTCATCGTTCAGAAACAGTTTTATCTGAAGTGTGTCTTTTTACTTCACAGAGCTGGGATAAAGTTTGTTCTTTCTTACCCAACTCCTGAATCTTCTCCTATCTTGAATGTGTTAACGTATTTCTAGGTCTTCTCTAGTTCTTTTTTGTTCCACCTGTACAGTCATCGTTCAGAAACAGTTTTATCTGAAGTGTGTCTTTTTACTTCACAGAGCTGGGATAAAGTTTGTTCTTTCTTACCCAACTCCTGAATCTTCTCCTATCTTGAATGTGTTAACGTATTTCTAGGTCTTCTCTAGTTCTTTCAAGTTCCACCTTTATGGTCGCCGTTCAGACTCAGTTTTGTTTTACGTAATTTATTTTGCCTTCACATAGCTGTATACAGTTTGTTCTTTCTTACCCAACCCTTCAACTTTCTCCAATGTTGAACGCATTAACATGTTTCTGTTCCTTCTCTAGTTCGTTCAAGTTCCATTTTTAAAGTCGTCGTTTGGTTTGAAATGTGTCTTTTGCCTTCGTATAGCTGGACAAAGTTTGTTTTTTGTAGCTCAATCCTTGATTTTCCTCCAATAATGTCTGTAAATCTAAAAAAGTCTGGGGATTAGCTTCTAGTACACAGAATCAGCGATTATTTCTTAATTAATACAAATATCAACTAATGCGAATGTTCATTCTCTGGGGCACTTGGAAAATACCAGGAATTGTATTATTCTTGAGTTTATCGTAGGGACGGAAGTAAGAAACTATGTGAGTTTTTACTCTATGACTCAATGTATTGTTGGACTGGTGAAACACGGACGTCAACTCTCCTCTCACGAAACCCACAATCGAAATTATCTAAAATCTTTAACAATAGACTTCTGCGGTAGGTAAAGCGAAGGAGAGCTCTAGAGAACGAGGCTGTCCACCTGGGTTATAATTAAATTATTTTCTACTCTTAGTTGAGCTTTATATTGTTACTGCGCTATTAAATGTTTCTAAGCGTATCATGGTATGATTATGAATTACAGAAATTTAAAATCTCTATGTAAACACTATTTTAAGTTCTAGCAATTGTTATTGTGAGTTAAATCAATAAGGTTTAAAATTAGAATATTTAAGAAGGTTTTTCAAAATAGCATTGACATGCACGCCTACTACCGCTAACACAAGAGATTCAGGGGCTTGGAGGTAATAATTTAGAAAACCCCTTCCCTTTCGTTCTCTTGGAATGGGACTCCGAGCATCGGAAATAGAAAGGATTTACTCAGGAGTCTAATCCTTATTATAGGAAATAGAAAAGAGCCTATATAGTATATCTTAAATTTCAAATACCCCTAGTTAAGCCTGTTCTTTACTTCTCTAGTATATGTTTTACGTTCTTTTTAATTTCGCTTGACCACTATAGAGCTGCTTAGTTTTCGCCCACAACGCCAGAATGCGCACGACTTCATCAATGTTTGTGTTGCATCGCGGCCAGGTGACGTCACACGTCGGCCTGTACTACAAATGCCACTATTGATCCGTCCGAGTTGTACATATACTTCTGGCGTTCTCTGCGCTCCTGATATTCAATGCCGGATTCACTCCCCTCATCAGGACATTGAATTCGTCCGCGAACAAGTGAGTGCCCTTTCCTCCTTCACCTTATGTTGTCCTAGTACAGAGAAATGAATGGATTTGCATGGCATACGCCCCCAACTTTCCCCACCATGCAAATCTCTCGTTAGAAGTGGTAGGGCTACAGGGTGTTTTATTTATTAGAGTTTGTTTTAAAAAAAACCACATGTACTTTTCTGTTCTCTATGAATGAGTATTATAAATTGAATAAATAGTTTTTACAAACACTTGAAACAATTTTATTGTCAATTTTAAAAAATTGCTATCATTATTCAATCTATTAAATTAAAATAAACAAATTGTAAATAATGACTAATTTATTTTCTGTTTATTCGTCTTATTTATTCCAATATGCATCGTCGAGTTATATTTTCGCAGAGCTTTGACACCAGTCACAGATAATCATGAAGTGTTTAGTTGTTATGCGCTTTTTTCTATTAATTCTAATAGTTCACACTCTCGTTATGTTTATAGGTATATATCTTGTTAAAAATTTTCAATCGTTAATAAAATAATTTTAATCATCCATTCAAGTTTAAATACATTTTGTTAAACTTGTAGTGGATGACACTAGATGTTAATACAGTTTTTTTCAAATACTATTACATTAAATAATTTTAATAAATTAATTTTAGTTTTATATATGTGATAAAAACTTGTTACTAAAGGAGCAACATTTGCAATATAGTTATTTTTTTCTATTTGGCTTAAAAAAGCGATAACATATGTTTTCATAAAACAGCCGATTTCATGTTATAGGTTATGTGGTAAAACAGCTGTTTACCGCATAAGTTAAGTTTATTATATTATTTGATTCATTTAATAAAAAGTAATTAAAATACAAATTTTTCATTGTTGACTTAAGCAGGAATTTACTTTAGAATATTTTTGTTTATATTATTTACTTAAATAGTTTGTCACGCTAAAGGGTCCAGCGAGGTGACGTTTTGGTGGTCAAACCAATGTAAAAGGTTTATAACATTTTGTTATTCATTATCGGCTAGAAAATTATGGCCATTTTGTAACATTTCATATAAATTTCCAACATTCACAAGAAAATTCAAATAATACGTTTATAATGGTTTTCATACACACGAAATGGTAGTAGAATAAGAGCATTTAACAAGGATTCTCGACTGTCTGATACGTCGGTGAACAAAGGCCGTAAAAGCTTTCAGTCTGTGTAACCACGTTTGCCCAGGTCAACGTAATGCATAAGTAAAACTGTTGTGTCCCTAGTCTAAATGTATGCCTACTGGAGGTGGCCTATATCAATGAGAAAACCACTGTAACACTGTGGGAGTGTGGGAGATGGGGGGGGGCTGATATGGGGAAATTGGGGAGGAAGGGGGACTTGCCCGGAAGGATAAGAGCGTGTGTAAGAAATAGGGAGGGACACAAGGCATTCGAATGGTTCGTGGAGAGTGTAATAAGAGAGAAGAAGGATGGGGTGAATGATGATTTAAGGGAGGGCATAGTAAGGATGAGGTGAGGGAGGAGAAATGAGAGGATGGAGCGTGAAAGGGTACGGCGTCCCGCCAAGCCTGTAAGTCTCAACCAATTTTTTCAAGAATTAAATTTTCTACTAATTTTATTGAAATTGCTTTGTGTGTGTGTGTGTGTGCGCGCGCGCGTATGTGTGTGTGTGCGCGTGTGCGTGTGTGTGTGTGTGTGTGTGTGTGTGTGTGTGTGTGTGTGTGTGCGTTTTGTTACAACGGGAATTATCTTTTACGTCCGTGAAGCAAAAATGATCGTCCTCATGATTTAATCTAATAACTTAGATTTATAGAAAAACCAGTTACTTGAGATAGTTAGCAGCTATTCAACCAACCCTCAGGGTTAAGAGGTTACCTTAGCCATATCTGTGAGACTGTATTAGTAATTTGTAAATGGTAATTACTTTTTGGAAATATACTTTTCAAAGCTTCAACACTTACTATTTAGTAGGGAGCTTTTATTGCTACATTCATGTTCATATTATGCAAACTTCAATCTTAGCCTATGCAAAGTGTAAATATTGTCAAATAATTTCACTTTATTCGCAAATGTAATAATGTTTTATTGCAATGATCTGATGCCAGTTTTAGTGCCGTACAATGTAACACCAATAAAGTGGAGTAAAAACAAGTACAGTATTAAAATACAGGCCGGATCAGACCTAACAGCAATTCTATCTGAGCGTCAACCTCCTAATACATCCTGTGCTCCTGGTAGCCAAAACACTCTAACGGACTTCCTGCGGGATGACTGACAGCAATCCAGTTCCTGACATGTTTCCTTATGGATCGGGAATCTTCCGGGATGAAATTCTTCCGTATTGGAATTCCCGGTTTTCAATTTTTCCGATATCGTTTCTGGTTCGACTCGAGGACGTCTGAAAACGGAAGTGTTTCCCGCAATTTAGGGAAAACATACCGGGGACCTATAGTAACGTAGCAGGTTGGTATTTTTCAGTTGAAAAATCGAAATGCTGTAACGTCACGCGCACAGCTGGCAATACTAGTGGCGCTTGTGCGGGACGCAAGGAACTGTGCGAAATAAAAACAAAAGCAACTTCTCCCGTTGCAATTATTTGCTGCTGTATTGTCTAGATAAGTGAACTTCATTTTCCATTCGGGCATTTTCTTCTTCTTTAATTTTTCTTCTTTAAAAAAAATTAAAATCCATAAATTTAAAAGATAACAAAGAATATCTAACACTACGGGTTCTAACCCTCTGCCCACGAAACTGGATGATATTGTTACGTTAAGCTCATATAATAAAATTTTTAAAGTGAATTCCTACTTAGTTCAACAAAGACAAATTTTATTTTAGTTACTTTTTATGAAATAATCACAATTAATATAAATAAAATAACATAACAAATGTTTTAAAATATATGTTTTTTAACTTTCATAACTCATAACGTAAAATCAGCTGTTTTATGAAATCATGTTATTAATTATTTTAAACCAAATGGGACAAAATAACTATATTTCATACCTTGCCCCTTATTACTAAAAAGTATTTCTCCCATATTAATTAATAATTAACTAAGAATTACTAAAATTAATTCATTATTAAATTTAATTAATGAGTTATTATTTGAAAAAAACTGTATTAACATCAAGTGTCATTCCCTACAAGTTTAAAAAATGTATTTGAAGTTAAGTGGATATATAACAAGTATTTTATTAAAGATTGAAAACTTGAATAAGATATATATATATATATATATATATATATATATATATATATATATTAGGGATGGGCCGATTCCAAAAATTTTCGATTCCGATTCCGATTCCGATTCTAAAATTTTCCTTTCGATTCTCGATTCTTTAGTCGATTCTCGATTCTTTCAAGTTATAATAGCTTACATGCTAGTTCTCTAATAATTAATTTAGTTAACATCTTGGTCATATGACAAAACCTTTTAAAAATTCTGTTTTAATGTAATAGGCTACACAAAACCTTCAACCGTGAGAGTGATATCTGTCTATAATATAATTTATTAAGGTTAAGTTTCGAAGGAATAATACAGTGTTTCTGTTATCCGTCTATTCGCTCAACCGTCATGGCCACGGTTCCGACGGTTACGGTTAATCGAGTTTTTACTGTACTTTTTTGTGTTTTGTTCTGACATTTAGTGATAGAGAGAGAGAGAGAGAGAGAGAGAGAGAGAGAGAGAGAGAGAGAGAGAGAGAGAGAGAGAGAGAGAGAGAGAGAGAGAGAGAGAGAGAGAGAGGAAGAGAGAGAGAGAGAGAGAGAGAGAGAGAGAGACGAGCGATGTCAAACGACCAGAAATGGTTACGATCTTGATTGCTGTTGCTTCATAAATAATAATATTATCGTTTGCTTTAATCATTTAATTCATTCAAATCAACTAATACATAAATAAGACATAGTTGGTAATTAATTATTTTTCCACACAAATATAATAAACTTTTGGTAATAAATTTTGTTTGGTAATAAATTACTCCACACGCATATTTTATACAAAATACACACGTACAATAGTTAACAAAATAGGAATCGGAATCGACACTTTTATCAATGAAGAATCGAGTATCGACGATTCCTCGATACCACCTAGAATCGACGATTCCTGGAATCGAGAATCGGAATCGGCCCATCCCTAATATATATATATATATATATATATATATATATATATATAAGGAGCGAGTGAACTAATAGAAGGAGTTGAATAAAGTCCTTTTTTGTGTTTTAGGCAGGTCGTTCATTTTGAGCATCGAAGGTTGAGAAAGGTTTATATATAACGGATTAAGACAATGCTATATAGGACTTAGGGAATGATCACTTCGACTTATGTGAGGAGGGCCTCATACAAAATGTATACGTTTACCCTGTAAGATAAGACAGGGTAAATGGAGAGATCACGTTCCTTGGACTGTTGAAGTAGGGGGAAAGACTTATGGCTGTAGTGAGCAAGTTACGTCCCAACATATACCAAAGGAGGCTTTGGCGGTTTATACACTACTCTAGAACGATTATAAAATTTATTTTTAATGTTTTATACGCTAACACATTGTTTTAAATTTACTATTTTTGTAACAAATTTCACAGTAATTTCAAAATCACGTATAAAAAATAACGCCGAAATACGTTAAAAAACGAGTTGATAGTAACTGAAAGCTGTTAATAAATTCGCCGGTACAATCTTCATACCTTTGAATATAGCCTACATTTGGCTATGGGCGGATATTCGAGACATAACACGTACGGTAAAGCGTCTAAATGGACTTGCTATGTAAATCAATATTGTCTATCCTTCGGGCAATCACTATAACAAAAGATTTGCAATTCTTTCTGCGGGTCCGGCCCTTAGGGAAAGCCAATCAAAGGTCGACAAAGATCTGATTGCACTACCAGGACCGAACCAATCAAAAAGGTATTCTGAAGGTCAGGGTCTTAGGTAAGGCCAACCGAGAATGGAAAAATGTCCAATGGCACTACATGAACCGAACCAATTAAAAGGGTATTCTGGCAATCCGTCCCGTATGTAAGGTCAACCGAGGGAGGACAAAGGCCCTATTGCTTTACCTGAACCGAACCAATCAAAAGGGTATTCTGACGGTCCGGCCCATAAGTAAGGCCAACCGAGAATAGACAAAGGTCCGATGGCACTACATGAACCGAATCAATCAGAAAGGTATTCTGACGATCAGGCCATAGGTAAGGCAACTAAGGGTAGACAAAAGTCTGATTGCAGTACCTGAACCGAACTAATCAGAATAGTATACTGACGGTCTGGCCCATAGGTGAGGCCAACCTAGGGTGGACAAAGGTCCGATTGCAGTACCTGAACCGAAGTAATGAGAATAGTATACTGACGGTCCGCCCCCTTAGGTAAGGCCAAACGAGGATGAACAAAGGTCCAATTGCACTACCTGAACCGAAGTAATGAGAATAGTATACTGACGGTCCGCCCCCTTAGGTAAGGTAAAACGAGGATGAACAATGGTCCAATTGCACTACCTGAACCGAATTAATCAGAAGGGTATTCTGACGGTCCGGCCCATAAGTAAGGCCAACCGAGAATAGACAAAGGTCCGATGGCACTACATGAACCGAATCAATCAGAAAGGTATTCTGACGATCAGGCCATAGGTAAGGCAACTAAGGGTAGACAAAAGTCTGATTGCAGTACCTGAACCGAACTAATCAGAATAGTATACTGACGGTCTGGCCCATAGGTGAGGCCAACCTAGGGTGGACAAAGGTCCGATTGCACTACTACCTGCAGTACCTGAACCGAAGTAATGAGAAGGGAATTCTACGGTCCGGCCCATAAGTAAGGCCAACCGTGGGTGGACAAAGGTCCGATTGCACTACCTGAACCGAAGTAATGAGAATAGTATACTGACGGTCCGCCCCATTAGGTAAGGCCAACCGTGGGTGGACAAAGGTCCGATTGCACTACCTGAACCGAAGTAATGAGAATAGTATACTGACGGTCCGCCCCCTTAGGTAAGGCCAACCGTGGGTGGACAAAGGTCCGATTGCACTACCTGAACCGAATTAATCAAAAGGGTATACTGACGGTCTGGCCCATAGGTTAGGCCAACCGTGGGTGGACAAAGGTCTGATTGCAGTACCTGAACCGAATTAATCAGAAGGGTATTCTGACGGTCTGGCCCATAGGTGAGGCCAACCTAGGGTGTACAAAGGTCCGATTGCACTACCTGAACCGAATTAATCAGAATAGTATACTGACGGTCTGGCCCATAGGTGAGGCCAACCGTGGGTGTACAAAGGTCCGATTGCACTACCTGAACCGAATTAATCAGAAGGGTATACTGACGGTCTGGCCCATAGGTGAGGCCAACCGTGGGTGGACAAAGGTCCGATTGCACTACCTGAACCGAATTAATCAGAAGGGTATACTGACGGTCTGTCCCATAGGTGAGGCCAACCTAGGGTGGACAAAGGTCCGATTGCAGTACCTGAACCGAATTAATCAAAAGGGTATACTGACGGTCTGGCCCATAGGTAAGGCCAACCGTGGGTGGACAAAGGTCCGATTGCACTACCTGAACCGAAGTAATGAGAAGGGAATTCTACGGTCTGGCCCATAGGTGAGGCCAACCTAGGGTGGACAAAGGTCCGATTGCACTACCTGAACCGAATTAATCAGAAGGGTATACTGACGGTCTGTCCCATAGGTGAGGCCAACCTAGGGTGGACAAAGGTCCGATTGCACTACCTGAACCGAATTAATCAGAAGGGTATACTGACGGTCTGGCCCATAGGTGAGGCCAACCTAGGGTGGACAAAGGTCCGATTGCACTACCTGAACCGAATTAATCAGAAGGGTATACTGACGGTCTGGCCCATAGGTGAGGCCAACCGTGGGTGGACAAAGGTCCGATTGCACTACCTGAACCGAATTAATCAGAAGGGTATACTGACGGTCTGTCCCATAGGTGAGGCCAACCTAGGGTGGACAAAGGTCCGATTGCAGTACCTGAACCGAATTAATCAAAAGGGTATACTGACGGTCTGGCCCATAGGTAAGGCCAACCGTGGGTGGACAAAGGTCCGATTGCACTACCTGAACCGAATTAATCAAAAGGGTATACTGACGGTCTGGCCCATAGGTAAGGCCAACCGTGGGTGGACAAAGGTCCGATTGCACTACCTGAACCGAATTAATCAAAAGGGTATACTGACGGTCTGGCCCATAGGTAAGGCCAACCGTGGGTGGACAAAGGTCCGATTGCACTACCTGAACCGAGTTAATCAAAAGGGTATACTGACGGTCTGGCCCATAGGTAAGGCCAACCGTGGGTGGACAAAGGTCCGATTGCACTACCTGAACCGAATTAATCAAAAGGGTATACTGACGGTCTGGCCCATAGGTAAGGCCAACCGTGGGTGGACAAAGGTCCGATTGCACTACCTGAACCGAATTAATCAAAAGGGTATACTGACGGTCTGGCCCATAGGTGAGGCCAACCGTGGGTGGACAAAGGTCCGATTGCACTACCTGAACCGAATTAATCAAAAGGGTATACTGACGGTCTGGCCCATAGGTGAGGCCAACCTAGGGTGGACAAAGGTCCGATTGCACTACCTGAACCGAATTAATCAGAAGGGTATACTGACGGTCTGGCCCATAGGTGAGGCCAACCTAGGGTGGACAAAGGTCCGATTGCACTACCTGAACCGAATTAATCAGAAGGGTATACTGACGGTCTGGCCCATAGGTGAGGCCAACCGTGGGTGGACAAAGGTCCGATTGCACTACCTGAACCGAATTAATCAGAAGGGTATACTGACGGTCTGTCCCATAGGTGAGGCCAACCTAGGGTGGACAAAGGTCCGATTGCAGTACCTGAACCGAATTAATCAAAAGGGTATACTGACGGTCTGGCCCATAGGTAAGGCCAACCGTGGGTGGACAAAGGTCCGATTGCACTACCTGAACCGAATTAATCAGAAGGGTATACTGACGGTCTGGCCCATAGGTGAGGCCAACCTAGGGTGGACAAAGGTCCGATTGCACTACCTGAACCGAATTAATCAGAATAGTATACTGACGGTCTGGCCCATAGGTGAGGCCAACCTAGGGTGGACAAAGGTCCGATTGCACTACCTGAACCGAATTAATCAGAATAGTATACTGACGGTCTGGCCCATAGGTGAGGCCAACCGTGGGTGGACAAAGGTCCGATTGCACTACCTGAACCGAATTAATCAGAAGGGTATACTGACGGTCTGGCCCATAGGTGAGGCCAACCTAGGGTGGACAAAGGTCCGATTGCACTACCTGAACCGAATTAATCAGAATAGTATACTGACGGTCTGGCCCATAGGTGAGGCCAACCTAGGGTGGACAAAGGTCCGATTGCACTACCTGAACCGAATTAATCAAAAGCGTTTTCTGACGGTCCGGGCCATAGGTAAGGCAACCACATGATCAATCAAAGGCTCTAACCTAATTTCCTTAATAAATACTGCTCTCAAAATGAACTAATTTAAATGTTAATTGAGTAGGCTACTCTTTAGTTTTGTAATTTATTTAAGAAAAAACCTAATTAACTTATTTTGTCAACTTGTGTCTAATTTTAGATTGACGTGAAATGATATTAAATTTTGTAAATTTTGCTTCGGGTATAATTTAGCTCGCAGTAAAGAAATGGATTTCGGGCAGCACTACTGGACCGAAGCGACCACAGCTTCACATTTCTAAATTAAATTAAACACGTTGTAATGGAAAGCAGTAATAGTTCCTGTGCGAATAAATCTCAGATACATAATTACACCTTAGTATTTACACGTCTTCTTGCGGTTTGTTTCGGGCTCTACATTAATCAAGCAGACTACAGGTGTGTAAAATGACACGTGCACCAACCGAATGGTCCTCATAAATCTTCTCAAGAAACCAGAGCCAGTCTTGGCAACCGTCCTTTATTTTGAGTTATTTGTGGACCTTTTGAATGAAACACTCTTTTAGCTTTATTTTCTTAATCTTTTTTTTATATGGAAACACCGTTCGTATTTTTACGTGGGTCGCGCCACGCTTACGCTTCCTTAATTGCTGCTCCTCTGATCAGCTGATTTTAATAATTCGCTTAACACATGGTTTTATAAAACACCTGTTCTCCTCTTTATTAAGAGGTTTCAATCGTTTTCAAATGCAGTTTTCCATGTTTCGAATATTTATTCCCATTGTTTGCAGCATAATTTTTAACAAATTAAACAATTTTAGGCTTTGACAAAACTTCTTCAAATAACTCGTGATGGAAACGCGGTCAGTGGGATCAAAGTGGGGCAGTCATTCTGGAAAACTGAAATAAGATTTATTGCACTAAAATTAAAACTGAAACACGTAGGCCCCTACTGTATATTTTCCTTTGAAGATGACAGTTTGCAATCGAAATGTATATAAGGTTATAAATAAAAAGTGTTTGCAACTAAGAGGTTTTTTTTATTACATTTAAAATGAGAATAATAAAAAACGTACTGTACAGTTGAAATAATCTGGTTCCGTAATGATTTAAGCCAATGATATACAATAAGAACTATACAAACCACCCTATTAATATTATTGAACAAAAAATAATATACTGAAAAGAAATATAATTATATTTAACCTTGTATATTACAAATTGTAAGAGGATAAATACGGGTTACGACGGTTCCATGCCGTTTCAAAACCTTTTATGACTAGTAGCTAATATAGTAACTAGACTATAACAATAACCAGGTTTCAGTTTAGTTCTCTTCAAATGATCGCTTCACAATGAGGTCGTAGCACAGAAGTCACTGCACATGAAACAACAGACCGATAAGAAAATTCGATAAATAATATGACACAACAAAACCGATAAATAATACATAAAGCAATAAAACCGATAAAAATGCCAATAAATAATACATGTAACAACAAAACCGATAAAAAATCCTATAAATAATATATGAAACAACAAAACCGATACAAATATCGATAAACTATAGAAGAAATATCAAAACCAATAAAAATTACGATAAAAATACATGCAACAACAAAACTGAAAAATAAAATATGAACAACAAAAAAGATAGTATAATTCCGATAAATAAGACATTGAACAACAAAACTGATATATAATACCGATAAATAATATATGAAACAACTACACCGATAAAAATATGCCGATATTTAATAATACATGAAACAAAAAAAAACATGTAAAATATGTCAGTAAATAATATATAAAACCACAAAATCGATAAATTGTATAAGAAACATCTAAACCGATGAAAAAAGGTCGATAAAAAATATAAAAAACAACAAAACGGGTAAATAATATATGAAACAACAAAACCGATTAAAGTAAACGCTGATAAAAATATATTTTTTAATTGATCACAGAGGAGGAATAGGATTCTGTTTTCCATATGTTATACGTATTTACTCTTAAATCCAGTCTACCTATCATAAATTCTTGCCACCTTAACGAGACAAAAGTTAGGATGTGAGGATTTTTTGTTTAGAATGTATGCATAGGCTACTCAAAATGTCCTTAAGTTTGCATGTTCAACCTTAACAATGTCGCCGCATACATTCTATTAATGTTACTCACCTCCCCTTTCTCCCACCATGCGAAGCGTAGTTGGAATCGACGGTTAACCCTCTCTCTCACGTAGTTTCCTGATACTAAAACCTCGTCACGTTGCGCATCTCCCAAACTTGGCAACACTGCGATACTGCAACGTTTTTGCAAATATACCGAGCACCCTTTCACAGTCCTGTGATCCTGGTCACTGCTGGGCCTATATGAGAGTCCCTAATCGGAAATTTCCCCATACCCATGCAATCTCACTCATCCCCTCAGAGGTACAATCAAATCCCCCCCCCCCCCGGCTGACATGCGCAGTGCTACTGCGATTGCACGATAGGCCTGTTATTTATTATTGTTCTGTGCGTGAAGAGTGGGACAAGTCTTATTGGAAAGTTATATTTGCCTATAAAAGTAAATTTACTTCATATTTTTTTGCATAAATACAATAATAGTTATTGGAGTTAGTTTTTAAATAAATATTTTTGCACGCAAGGAAATTATTGATAATATAATAAATGTTTTAACAGACAAACATTTCTAACTTTTGAGATACATTTATCCCTGATTTAGAAAAGCTCAAAATTATTTAACATCATTGACTATTTATTAGCTGCGTGTTAAAAGTAGTTTTACGTAGTTTACCTCCTTTATTTTCGTCATCTTTTGTCTCTTCAATCGTCTTATCTCCAGTGCATACTATGCACAACTACTGTATCTCTTCTGTCATTTTAGCCTATAATGTTTTATTTAAATCTTTAACACTGACCTCTGGCCCCTTTTTCCCCCATTTATCTATTTATTCGTAAGTTTTTCTTGTACGTATCCACACCCAAAAGCTTTATATTAGTTATTATTTAGTTCGTCGTAACCCACAGGATTTCAGTCGCGCAAAAATACGTTTCTTTTTAGCTCGATTATAAAAAATCATTTGTTTTATATTAAACGTTTTTTTATGCAGCCAAAATTTAAGGTAATAAAGTGTTTTCTAGGAGAACACCTGGCCCTGCACTTAGACCCCCTGTTCCACGATGTGGGTAATTGCTTCGAAGGAATTTGTATTATTTTTTAAAATTATATTTTAAGGGATTTCGGTTGATTAGTTTGTGTTACAGTGACTCTTCTTCATAATTGTTCATATTATAATTTAACGCATTTACCCCTGTTTGGGTTTCTTCCGGGTGACGTTTCTTCAGTTTAGTTTATCTTGTGCTCTGTTTAATTTTTTTAGGTGTTATTTTCTTCTATTGATTTCTTTATTTGAAATTCGACTTTGTGTAGTTTTCATTTGTGTCGTTTCCTCAATGTAGCTTTTCCTTCTGCAGGCTCTTTCTATGTGGCTTAAATTTCTACACGTTTTTTTTTAGTTTAAATTTTTCTTCCATATTTCTTCAAAGTAGTTTTCATTAAAGAAAGTTTTTCATTTAATGTTTTAACAGTGTAGTTTTCTTACAAATAGCTTTTATTTAATACATATTTGTTGTTTTATTTGATATAAGGTAATTTTTGTAAAGTTTTTATTCTGTGTAGCTTTTCTTTTTCATAGTTTTAAAGGTTGTAGGCTACTTTTTTAGTCTGTGACTATATATTTTGTGTACTTAGCTTTTAAAAATATTTTGTTTAGTTTCTCTTGTTTGTTTTTTTTAGATTTTACTATATGTAGATTTCAATTTATATTTGTATTACGTACAGTTTACTTTGTAAACAGATTCAGTTTATGTATCGGTATTTGTTTATGTTTAAAATTAAGTGTTGGTAGACAAAAGTCCATTATTTTTTTAAACGATTTTAATATTCAGTCACGTCTTACAACTACCTTTGATTTATTATTTGCTCTTAGGTTCCACAAGGCCTGTGTTGCGTACGGTGTGAATGACGTGGACATGTTCCAGACAGTGGACCTGTGGGACAGGAAGAACATTGTGGCAGTCACCATGACTATCTTCGCTATTGGCAGGACGGTGAGGCATAAGTTTATATGTAGGAAAGGTCAATACAGCTTACAATGCGTATTTTAATTCTCCTGAAGATTTCTATTACCTTAGCCACTGTTTGCAACACTTTCTGTTCATGTTAAATTCCGCGATTGTTCACCTTTTCTACATTCAGATTTAGAAATATAATAAATACAATTTTTCAGGTAGCGGGTGAAGGGGTCTTTATATTTTGAGGTTTGAATTTGAACACATCACACGATTGAATATGTGTTGTATTAACATCACAAGATAAACTCACTTTACAAATCAATCGGTTAGATAACCTAGCAAACTTTAACCATTATTTTTAATGACCAAATTTATATTTACTGGATACTTTGTAACCATATCACAGGTAGCTGTATTTTAAAGTAGTATAACATATTACTCTGTTTTTATAGAAGCAGAGTATATGTTTATAGGAACATTTAGTGAGTAGAATTTTTTGTTTGTTCTCAAAGTGGCGTTACTTTGTTATGTTTTCAATTTTCGGGTATCGCGACAGGTTTTATTTATTTATTAAATTTCCAAGGACATTCTACAAGACATAGTAACTTTCATTGACATTTCATTTTTATATAGACACTTTATTATTAGTTGAAATAACTAAACCTTATAAAGAACATATAGTCTCTATTAACTATAAGTTTAAAACTAATTTTAAACTGCTTAACTAAGTGAATACGTAATTGTTTACTTGCTGACGCGTTTCAAAACGGTCGTTCCTTTTACGAAGCTAACCCTCTCGTAGGTTACCCTTACGATCATTTTGAAACGCGTAAGCAATTACGTATTCACTTAGTTAAGCAGTTTAAAATTAGTTTAATCAGTGAATTCCAGATGATTACATCAAGAAACATCTTTATAAGTTTAAGTTAAATTAGAGTTTGGTAAAAATTCAACATTAAAAAAATTATTTGAGAAACCTAAAATTGTTTGCCTTACATAGCTTTTTAAAGTTTATAATCTTGGTAACGGGTTGGGATTTATTCTGCAGGATTTTTAGTCCCTTTATAGCTTCTGATAATGGAGGTTCTTCAAAACGCGTCACGTAATAGACCATGAAAACATGTAGAGAAACAATAAAGTATGTAAGGTAGTCAATTATATTCAAATGAATGTGTAACTAAGTCTTTAATGTTTAAAAGTATTTTTTTTTAAATCACCTTTTTGTTTTGTGCAGTGTTACAAACACCCCGAATTCCGCGGACCCTATCTAGGACCGAGGCCTTCAGAAGAGAACAAGAGAGAGTGGTCCGAACAGCAGCTGCGCGCCGGAGAGTGCGTCATCGGTCTGCAAGCGGGCACAAACAAGGGAGCCAACCAGTCGGGCCAAAACTTTGGCGCCTCGCGGAAGATCCTCTTGGGAAAGTAAGCCCGCAAACTTCAGCCCAAGTCATGCAACTAACGAACGAACTCGATGGAACAATGCTGTTAGGTCGGAATTAGATTGGTAGAGAAAATTTACAACTACACAGTCAACTGAACAAAATTCAAAATAAACATAAATAAAGCATTTACCAATGCAAGGTGAGTTGCCAACTTATTGTCATTCAAATTAAAAGTTTTATTAAATTTCATATACGTGTTGTTTAATAGTAATTAAAATTTATTACTGAGCAGGCATTAATTTAACCCTACACATAATTAATAAAATGTACGCACGACAGAAACAGAGCAAGTAAGCAAATGATTGGCAATGTAACAGTTATTCTATTAATTTAATTTATTTAATATCTATGTATGTATATCATTAGAATATTTATTTATTGTAGTTCTTTAGATTCAAATAATGGAACTGTTTTGGGCAATATTATTGAAATACGTTTAGCAAACTATATGGTGTTATTTATAATCCCCAACAATAAAGAAACTTAAGTTCCGTTGTTATATTAATTTTCTACTTCCTTTTCCCGCAATAAAATAAATTGTGTACATTTATAAAGAAGCATAATATAATCATAGCCCTTAAAAGCAACGCGTAAGTAATCAAAGAGAACACGGTAGATTAGATAACCCCAGCTTTTGGTGGAAAGATCAAAGGGGATTCGGTTGAATGGATTGGAACTTTAACAGGCTGAATGAGGTCCATGAAGGAAGGTGCCTCATTAAAGGTTTACGCATTCACGACAGAGATTTTAACGCTTAAAATATTCTAAAAAAGGAAAGAGAATTAAATGGAAGAAGACATTTTGAGAGAACACTAACGGAGATAGCTTTTGTATGTATTTTCATATAATACTCAAGTTATAAGTTCAATAATTTGTCAATTTGTATAGATCAAATTTAAAATATTTTACTTAGAAACAATTGGTTGTTACCTTTGTAAAACGACAGGTGTAAATGTTCGAAATCCTCAAATATTTCACACTTCTATATAATACTACTCTTTAAATTCAAGGTAGATTTCATCTCATTCACTTCACATTGCTATTCAGTCCCATAATCTTCTCGAACGTTGCTTTGATCTCTGGCTTTCTCTCAATATGGCCATTCAACTCTCCAATTGTTCTATCATTACGTTATCATGCGTTTAATTTCTCGCCAAAATGTCCTTGAACGAGATTGAAGTCAGTAGGTAATCTAGTTAGAACATCACGAGAAACCTTGTGGAAAACATTCAATAGTGGCGAATACTTAGAAACTAACTGGACTCTACTGTTACAGAACATGAGGGTTCATGTGGACTCGGCAGTAAAACGTGCACGGCGATCACCACGTTCTAACAGCCCTATTTTGTGACAAAACTCATTTGAATTCATTTAGAATCGTCCACGCCACTCTAAAGTAGATTGACATATACTTGAAATAATTTCCCGGAAACCGGTAACTACTATAGTAATTTACCCAGTAGATGCTTATATAAAGGGAATTTTGTTATTTTCTATGAAAACACGTTCCAAAAAAGTTACATTTCTATTTTATTGCAATGAATACTTCTGTGGCTGGATATGACTGTATGTTTTGCACAGGAGAAAAATAATTTCATCTGTAATGGGACGATCTACATATTTTAGCGATGATTTATTTAATCAAGCTATGACATATGATTTCATATAACAGCTGATTTT
This sequence comes from Prosapia bicincta, assembly GCA_036971475.1. Taxonomy (NCBI): domain Eukaryota; kingdom Metazoa; phylum Arthropoda; class Insecta; order Hemiptera; family Cercopidae; genus Prosapia; species Prosapia bicincta. The sequence continues at coordinate 151,936,827 of JBAIZL010000002.1, forward strand.
ATGTTATAGTTTACGTCGTAGAACAAGACGTTGGTTATGTTACTTCATTTATTGTACATTATTAAGTTCCATTGCTATTAAATATTTTGTCAGTTAATAAATCTTACTATAAAATAATTGCATATAATGATGGTATTCCATTTATTAGAATAAAAACTAAACTCAATTGAATTCGTTAGGTAAAAGTCAGAAAATTCTTTAACACCTAACAAAGTTGGTTGTTGTAATCATTTTGAATTCACTGATTAAACTACAACTAAATGATACTTAACTAAGTGAATACGTAATGGCTTACTTGTTGACTTACCTCTACTACTAGTAGAGACTTTGCTTCGTAAAAGGAACGATTGTTTCGAAACGCGTCAGTAAGTAAGCCATTACGTATTCACTTAGTTAAGTTTCATCTAATTATAGTTTAACCTAATAAAGGTTTTCTATTAACTACATTCTTTTATTATTTAATACATTTAAATAGAAGTTATTAAAAAATGTATTGATTATTTTATTAATTACGTTGTTTAAATGACGTATTATCTTCTATAGGCCAACCCTATAGGCCAACCCTACAGGCCAACCCTATAGGCCAACCCTACAGGCCAACCCTATAGGCCAACCCTATTGACTAATTTTGTTCATTACAAATTTTGTCTGTAGTTTTAAGGCGAACAACCCCTATAGCTATCTTCCCCTCGATGGACAGGAGGTGATTTCGAATATAGATAAGATTAAGAAAGGGATAAAAACCTCCAGGTTCAGGATGTAAGAGACCATGAGTGAGGGTTGCGCCAGAAGTATAATCACTCGTTATTGTGATCATAAAGAGATGCCTAGCCTTTAAACCCCTTTGTGAGAAAAGGATATGAAGGGGGACTATAGAGAGTTGGGGCTGCTTACCTGGAGTATACTCGATCTCAGTCGTAGCGAAGGGACGTGATTACCCGGTCATGTGAAAGGTCTTGGAATTAATCAGTTTAATATTACACAATAAATTTTAATTTCTTCAAAAATTACCGATTACAAAATAAACTAAAATAACATCAGGGGAAGCCCAGCGATTACAAGTTGCTCGATGCCACACTCATTGAATCCTTTGAGTATCTTGAAGAAGCCCTGTTCGCCCCAATTACGTCCCCAGGAGTTGGTCGCCAGCCAGTATTTAATTCCTTGCTGTTCTCCCCATCCAATGAGCTTCACTGTTTGTATCGTGATCAGATCTCCCACTTCATGTTTGTAGACACCTGAAAATTCGTTCGTTTTTTAATTAGTCTTTGAATGGAATATTTTATTTGACCACAAGCAAATGAATTGGTCTCTATGTTAGTATACGTTAAGGTACTACAGTAAACAAGATGGGAGCCATCTTTCACTTCACGCATCAAGGCATAATCTGACGTTAATAACTTTAATTTAATAATTATTTACTAACAGACCCTAACCTGTACTTAGTAGCTGTATTGTAATGTAATTTAAAGAGGCGCTATGTTTTATAAAGCACCTTGATTTTATAAACTTTCGTGTTATGCGTTGTAAACTGTGAGTTTTTTTAAAGGTTATTAGTTTTGAAGACGATGTCATAGAGTTTTATAATTCTATTCGAGTACTTGAGAACTCTACCAAATATTTCTTTGAAAACATTAAATAAATTATAATTACATTTTGAAAGTCTTCCTGGAGCAGGTTTGCCGCGTACAAACATGGACAACGCAAACATAGTTCTCCCCGTAACAGGACAGATTTATACAGCAACACTTAATACACATGACCTCTGTCAGGTGCAGACAGAATAATATATGTTTTTAAACACAAGACGCCTTTAAATACAGCAGATATATTCCAAGTGTCTTCCAGATATATTTACTCTTTTTCTTTCGTTGTATAACCATCATGAAAGGTAGCTACGATTTCTAATACAATATAAGGAAAAATACGTCATTCAAATATTGTTAAGTTTAGCAAGGTTGGGATTTGTAGGCTTAGGTTAGGGTTTAGTAATATTAAGTCAGATTATGTTTAATGATGTGAGCTTAGGTTTAATAATAGTGGCATTTTTAAGCTTAGGTTAAATTTGTTAATATTAGACTAGGTTAGTTTTCATAAGGGAAGGTTAGGTTTAGTAATGTTGGATTTGAAAGGTTAGATTGAAGCGTTCATGATTTATAAACTTATAACCATTACCACTGTTACGCTCAAATCAAGGTTTGGTTCAGGTGTTTCTTACCTGATTGGTAGCAGTAAAAGTCCTCGTAAACTTGCATATCTACTGTCACTGGTCCGTTCTCAAAAATATCTCTTTCGATTGCCTGTACTGAAGAGTTCAGATGGGCGTATGATTTGCTTGCTGGAAAGTAGAAACACAAATTATACGTTTTTGGTTATAGAATCGTTCAACAAATCTGGTTATGGGTATGAGTTTATTCGCTGGAAATTAATGGAACTAAATATTTTTCACACCCTTATATGGAAAAAAATAATGTAATAGCCAAACCCTCGTCTGGGATAAAGGCAAATGCTCAAAGCTTACATATACTCAGGTGTAACGTGAAAAAAGACCCTTACAGTTAAACGGGGGTGTTTCTATATTACACTCCTCTATGGAAGAGTTTACCTAGTCTGGAATAAAGACAAGGATAAACTTGAGCAAGGTTGGATTCCTGGTATAAGTGGCAGTAATAATAATAATAATAATAATAATAATAATAATAAATCGGATAATATACGTCCCCTTTCGACTTCCAACCATCGCTCTATGACTTCCCATAGGTTCCCGGGTATCTCTCGCAGCTATATCTCTCTATCGATACCCTCTCTCCAGCTTTTTCTAGACCCTTCTTTCCTTCTTCTGTGTGGTCCCCAATTTAATATTTGTTCCGTCATTTGCTGCACTTGACCATGCCACATGAGTTGTTTTGAAGTGACATCATCCATTATGCTGCCTCCCACGTACATCACAACCCTCACTCCCGAATTTCTGACCATATCTCTTCCTGATTTTCCTCCTTCCCTCTTCTAAAGATTGATCTCTGTTGTCCTTAACATCTTTTCTGTCTTATCCTTTAATATCCAGATCTTGGCTCAATCTCCGGGTCTTCGAGAGTAGTGATTATATCTTTTCTTACTCTGATGACGTCAACCTAATTGGACATCACTAATAATAAGAGATCGTTGAAGATTTGAGCACCAAATCTTATTATGGAAGAAGAGTACCTATATAATAACTCAGAAAATGATGTCTTTTTGAATGAAGGGATTACGTTCGATTGATGTACAGCTATCTAAGATATTTTGATAGGTACTGCTTCCTATTATAAGCCATGTGCACTAAGGTCTGCCTCGAGAATGAAAAGGGTACAAACGGAATATATACTGTGAGAGGGCAAGGAAGCGCCAGTCTGTTGAACCGTAATCTTTTTCCTTTTGTCATATTTTCCTGTAAAAATCAACCTGAAAACCTTGAAATCAATCAGTACAGCAGTATATGTATTTCAAAAAACATTCCCACCAGAGTTGGGGTAAAATTTAATTTCCTAGAATAGTATTTTCTGCTGTATACTATTTTATTTCCCCTATTGCATCCGACTACGCTTCCGATTCAGACTTCATCCTATTCTGTAGAAACCTATTTTAAGACCTGAATAACTTGGCTATTAGATTTGTCGCAGCTCTTTCATCGTGGAAGTGAGCAAGCCTAATTTAAAAGGAATACTCTTGTGTGAACATTCCCAGGGGTTTTAGCCCTCGATCTTTTCCTTCCTTTATTATATTATTCTTTTACAATCCTTAGAACATTAGGGGTATCTACCTTAGAACATTAGAAGGTATCTATTTTAGATCCTGATAAATAGGCAAATCTACCTAAGTGATACTACTCTGCCAGACCTTTTCATCCCCCTCTATTGGAATTTCATGTCTCTACAATTATATTACCCATGACCTAAGATGGCCATAGTAGGAAGGGTCCAGGCCTTACACATCCGTGATTTCTCTCCATAAAAAAAATATTCGTGTACCTAAACTTGAAATTAGGCAGATTTATTTAACCGCAACCTTCTCTTACTTCTTTACACCTGTCTTTTGCAAAGAAAATTATTTTTTATTAATTTTTTAAAGATGAGTTTGTTATCTAATTTTTTAATTTAATTCGAAGTGCTCTGTTGTTATTGAAAATACAATTATAAAAAAAACTTGGTCTTTTACATGATTAAGCCTAATTAATTTCTTTCAAACATCTTTTGATTGGAGGAAAGCCACAACTTACTTCTGTAAACGTTTTTGTCATTGGCGAATGGAGAATCGCATCCGTTAGAAACGCACATTGGACTTTGTATGAAGCCGGCATTTGGTCCGAAGCAGGGCGGTATTTTATAGTTTTGGCAACCCTGAAAATATAAATATAATATTAATTACTAAGAAAATGATCTCCCGAGGACTAAGATACAAAATAGCTATACTAAATAACGGTGCTTATATCATCCTTTATTCTCACATAAGTGGTGATTTTATGTCCCTATCATAATCCAGTTTATTATACACAATACTTCCTTACCCTTCATAAAGGTTAAATTGAGTGATCTTATTTACCTACTTCATTTTTACAAATTCACATTTGAAAAACTCGCAGTTGGTGTAATGTTACAACCCTTACTCAAATCACTACACTAACACTTTTTTTTGTTTACCTGCTTCATTTTTTAAAATTCACATTTGAAAAACTTGCAGTTGGTGTAATGTTACAACCCTCGCTCAAAGTCCCTACACTAACATCTTTCTTGCAAACGATTCTTTTCTCATAAAATCTCCTTTTGTCATTAACCTTTTAGACACAGTTCAGTTCAAATATAATTTCTACACTAAATATTTTTGTGTTTTCTTAAAACTAACACCCGAAAACGAATAACGCGAATCTTACCTGGCGATAGCCGTATGGACTTCCACTGACGGTGCCTGTGTGTCTAAGGTAGACCCACGCCCACAAGGAGCTGCCACCATCACAACCATTACGTGGGAAGCAATAAGAGCAACAGGAGAGAGGTTTGTGTACAGAGAGCTCAGGCCTGACTCTGCCATTGTACATGATACAGTATCTGTCGGCGAGCGCCGAGACTGGGGCTACAGCCTGAAAACAGCAATCATTCAGTTATTTTTGGTTTACATAGGTGGCAACAGTAACAAATAGGCCACTACTACAAAGTATATTTTGAATAGTATTATTAAAACTAAATAACAATATATTTTGAAATATTTAGTATATTTTTCGTAAAATGAGTAATGCCAGAGAAAACCTTCAACTTCGCTCCGTATTGTACTAAATAAAAGCACTAGACAGTATGGGCTTAGTAAATGGGAAACTATCCCTTACCTGTAATACACGTGTAGAAAGACTAACGCCCTTAACTGGGACTACATGTACAACTTTCAAACCAATCGCAATCGTTGAAATCTTCATAGTACGATCATTCTCTATACTTCTTCATATCATTTCAGGTGAAGCTTGTCTAAAATTTCTGGAAATAATTCTTCGTTTAAGATGTCAAAAACAAGTACCCTTCTTCATGAAGGACAATGTAAATGGAATTCCCAAGAAAATGGATATCTCTGGTAGTATGAGTGACTTCAAATACAATTTAGAGAGAATTAGTAGAGTTTGAAAATATTTATTAGTGTAAAAATTATAAATAATGAGTTGAAAGAAAAAGTGGTTCTATACCAACCCAGCAGCAATCACTCCGTTCCTGGACGTATTCTTGGAATATAAGACTTTTCTTCAGAAAGAAATACACGATAGAATTATGGGTTTAGAGTTCACTATTCAATTGAGAACATTGAAGATATACGTTTAACTTAATTCAGCAGCCAGAGCGTTTAAGCAATATTTGGGGTAAGAAATATCTTGTGTAGGCTGTAATCCTGCGGGCCTGTGGATTTTAGGTCTTCTTGACCTTGAATGGTACTATCGGAAGTTGCGCTGAAATTACAATGAGATCACTCGTACCCAGGTAGAACTGTGTCATTTTTCTTTCTCTTATTCATTAATACCTCTCAATATATAGTTGGTACCTAGATCCCTCTTCTGCACTCCTCCACAACGATTATTCTTCACGCGTTCGCGCTTCGTGCCATTGTACATTCCAGCCTATCAGATATTCATTAAAGTTCGTACCTGTATCTATCGTCTGGAGTCTTCCTCATCAGACGTTTCCCCATAAGTTCATAAATGGATCCATTTTATACACTCATCTCGATGGGACATTCTTAATAACTTAGTAACGTATTTCCATTTCCAACATTCCTTTTTTGTAAGTATTTTTCACAAGTTCCTTACTTCATCAATCTTCTATACTCATCTCGATGGGATATTCTTTATAACTTTGTAACGTATTTCCATTTTCAACATTCCTATTTAGTAAGTATTTTTCACAAGCTCCTTACTTCATTAAACTTCTACAGTCCTCTCTATAAGACAGTCTTTACAATTTACGCCCCCTGGCTTCATTTTCCTTCCTATAAAAAATCCTTCACGTACCTGGACCCATCTTTTACAGCCTTATCAAACATTCTTCGTTTTATTTCTTATTTCCGTACTCCACACATTAGCCTCTCTCTCTCTCTCTCTCTCTCTCTCTCTCTCTCTCTCTCCCTCTCTATCTCTCTTTTTCTCCCGTTATCTCTCTCTCCCTCTCTCTCGCGCTTTTCCCAGTCTAAATACGCTCCCCATTTTCTCTCTCGGTTAATAACCTTCTGGGTACACTTCAAGTAACCAGTTCTCTTCCTTATTCGACAGATAGTTCGAAATGGAAGTAGCCTATTCGTACCTAACCCCTTTAGTGCAGATACATAACTACCGATAATACAGTATTGTGTAATAACGTAAAACAGCTGACTGATTGCTTACCCAGCCAGCTCTGCAGTTGCACCCCTGATCGTGGACCTGCATTATGGACGGACACACGAACCGGTATCTTTCCCTGGCATCGTAAAACCGTGGCATTGGATAGAAAGATCGAAGCCCGGGCATGGCTGAATAGTTCTCTATATCTTCGACATCGTTTGGAAAGCTCGGGATGGTGGGACCGAACTGGGACCGTGAGGTTATGTTCATGGGCATTGCGGCTGGAATAGTTGACATCAACACAGGTGAAGCCTGAAAAATGAAAAAACTGTGATTGAATAACTGAAAAACATTTAAAACAAACATGTTTGTATCATTAAAATTTGAAATTGCATGTAAAAATATTGTCATACAATTTCTTTAAACAACTATAAACAAATTATAGCAAAACTATTGGTATGTTTTGTTGAAAAGCATTTTGATTAAACTTTTTATTTATAGGGGCAAGGAGGAAGAGGTAAAGGATTAAAACTAATAGTGAACTTTCCCTGGTATAAAGGGGTGCAGAAACACACTTGCTACCCTTGGAACTGTAAGTTACACTGCAAAACCCTCATTCAATTGTTTAAATTTCTCTGTCTGCAAATAAATAATTTTTCAAAATCTTTTTTCTGGGCGCGTTTCGGACAGGCTATATTATTTAACTACAATAATTTGAGTGGATTTAGGTTTTTTACAATGGAGATTAGCGTAGCAAGATTATTATTTTTAATATTAGGAATGTTTAATACAGAACAGTTATTGACTGGTGTGAGTCCTCCTTGGAGGCACACCAAAATATAAAAATACGCGTTAGCCAGTAGGAAAGTAAAAGTAGAAAAATGTCAGTACATATTCTTGTGCAGCGTGAATATCTCTTGGATAACAGCTAAAATGGCTCTATAAACTATTTGCAACGTGTACCGCTAATACAACTGTTAATGATTTACTGTTTTTATGTAACTCCTTGATAAATGTTTGATCAGTGATCTGAACTAGTTCAAAGAGCTATCAGGTCTTGCTGGGAAATTCGTAATAGGATTTAACACAATGTAAATTTGCGAAAGGGGACGTTTTAACATATTTACAAAACAAATATACAGAAACAAGGTAACTGTTAAAGACGACCAATGACTATTTCACAAATCTTTAATCACAGTTCTATGAACTTCACAGAAAAAAGATCCCTTCCATTAGATTTGGAAATTTTTAGTATAAACTATGGTTGTAAAACTGTTTGTTATTCAAGAACATAATCAAACTGGCTTAGTCGGAACATTAAGTACTCTTTTTTTATTACACATTTAATCCGGTCTTTTATCACTGGTAAAAACATAAAAGACAACAGACAGTTATAGTACAATTTGGTTGTTTTTTAATTTATAGAAAATATTTTATGACCCACGTCTCAAATGAAATCTCTTCCTACGTTTTTCACAATAAAAATTATACATAGCGCTACCCTTCATTATGAAAATTAATTTGAAAATATTATAAAAACCTGCAGTATCTATGAGGGAAGCCCTAATATTTACTCTTGGTAACTCTACAGGGTAGGAAGATAATCCTAGGATTATTATTTATTCAAGGGCAATGAAAATGTCTTGTTGCTTGGATTTGGAACCGACCACTGTCGTTTATTTTGTGCTGATTATAATGAAACACTTAACAGATTATATCTCAATTAATTCATAATTTATAGATCTACTTACCCTCCAAGAGTTATAGGGGTTGAGCCGTATCATTTGGCTGATCTGTCTGCAGCCCAATAAACGCCCTGGCATATACCGCCCCGGTAGTCCTGGAGGAGGTAACTGCCCTGGTAGTCCTGGAGGAGGAAACTGCCCTGGTAGTCCTGGAGGAGGTAACTGCCCTGGTAGTCCTAGAGGAGGTAACTGGCCTGGTAGTCCTGCAGGAGGTAACTGCCCTGGTAGTCCTGCAGGAGGGTACTGTGGTGGTAGCCCTGAAGGAGGGTAGAGAGGAGAGGGATTCCCCAAGGGAGATAAGAATTTCTTATTCGTCTCGTTTGGTTCTGACGTTTGTAGAGCAGCGGCGAGGTTAGGGTACTTGGACATCTGTTTGGAATTGAAGTTATTCTCGGATACGTTGCTATTTGGAGGGTTCAATGTGTTCATAGGGATTGGATTCACTTGGGAGGAGGCTAAAGGAGGATTATTGTTTACGTTTGGTTGTGGCTGGGACAAAAACCTCCTTCCACTCTTTGCGTTGCTGTCGGAATCTGACTTTTTGGATTCTTTAAATTCACCTGGAGGTTGTGTTTCAGTGGAATCTACTAGAGACCTCCGTTGACTGATGACATTTTTTTGTACTGCAGAAGGTTGTACTTTTCCGCTGCTGGGGCTGTTTAGATCTTCATGACTGGAGTTCAAATTATTGCTTGGAGTGTTTGATAGCAACGAGCGACGTCCTTCTTGTAAACCACTATGCGAAGGTTTGCCATTAAACGTATTACTATTAGGTGGATCATTTGACAGTGGAGGATTGCTGCTTTGCATGGTGTTTTGGTTAAATCGTCTATTAAAGTCCAGGTTGTTACTTAGATAATGTCGTGGGGCCGGAGAGTTGTTGGATTGCAGATTGTTGTCTTGGTTAAGTCTTTCATTAAAATTTTGGCCGTTGCTTAGAAGATACGGTGGGCTTGGATACTTATTAGGTTGCAGGTTGCTGTCCTGGTTAAGTCTTTGATTAAAATCTTGGTTATTGCTTAGAAGATATGGTGGGCTTGGATACTTATTAGGTTGCAGGTTGCTGTCCTGGTTAAGTCTTTGATTAAAATCTTGGTTATTGCTTAGAAGATATGGTGGGCTTGGATACTTATTAGGTTGCAGGTTGCTGTCCTGGTTAAGTCTTTGATTAAAATCTTGGTTATTGCTTAGAAGATATGGTGGGGCCAGATACTTATTAGGTTGCAGGTTGCTGTCCTGGATAGGTCCTTGATTAATGTTCAGGCTGTTATTTAAATTGTTCGGTAGGGTAGGATAGTTGTAACCGTTATGTGAGTTATCTTGTGGATACCTGTTCATAAAATCATAACTGTTCCTTAAGTAGGCTGGTGGCAATTGATATCCGTTGCTCTGTAAATGGTTTTGGTTAAATCTTTGATTAAAGTCTAGGTTGTTATTATAAGCATTTGAACCTGGAATTTGGTCAAAGTTGCTTTGTGACTGGCCTTGGGCGTACTTATTGTCAAAAACATTGTTTTGATTTGTTGGGGTTTGATAGTAATTACTCTGCAAGTTGTCTTGATTAAAGCCCAGGTTGTTATTTGGAGCATTTGAAGCGGGAGGGAATTTGTAATTGCTTTCCGAGGGAGGTTGTACAAGTCTGTTGAAGTACAGTTGGTTACCCTGACCACCTGATTGGTGGTAGTAGTCATTGCTTTGTAGGCTCTCTTGGTTAAACCTTTGATTAAAATCGGCATTGCCATTAGATAGAGGATGGAGATTGTAATTGCTTTGCTCGCTGTACAAGTCTTTCCTAGTACCATCATCTTTTTTATCTACTTCGTTTGATGCAGGTGGTACATTACCTTTGTTTAGCCCATTGTCGTGCAGGAATTTCTGATTAGAATTCAGGCTATTACTTTGAGGCGGTTGTAGGTTGTAATTATTTTGCAAGAACTTTTGATGCTCTTGGAGTGTATTATCTACGTAGTTTGATGTAGGTGGTACATTACCTTTGTTTAGCCCATCGTCTTGCAAGAATTTCTGATTAGGATTTAGGCTATTACTTTGAGGCGGTTGTTGATTGTAATTATTTTGCAAGAACTTTTGATGCTCTTGGAGTGTATTATCTACGTAGTTTGATGCAGGTGCTACATTTCCCTTGTTTAGCCCATCGTCGTGCAAGAATTTCTGATTAGGATTCAGGCTATTACTTTGAGGCGGTTGTTGATTGTAATTATTTTGCAAGAACTTTTGATGCTCTTGGAGTGTATTACCTACGTAGTTTGATGCAGGTGGTACATTTCCCTTGTTTAGTCCATCGTCGTGCAAGAATTTCTGATTAGAATTCAGGCTATTACTTTGAGGCGGTTGTAGGTTGTAATTATTTTGCAAGAATTTTTGATGATCTTCGAGTGTGTTATCAACGTAGTTTGATGCAGGTGGTACATTTCCCTTGTTTAGTCCATCGTCGTGCAAGAATTTCTGATTAGGATTCAGGCTATTACTTTGAGGCGGTTGTTGATTGTAATTATTTTGCAAGAACTTTTGATGCTCTTGGAGTGTATTTTCAACGTAGTTAGATACAGGTGGTACATTTCCCTTGTTCAGTCCATCGTCGTGCATAAACTTCTGATTAGGATTCAGGCTATTACTTTGAGGCGGTTGTTGATTGTAATTATTTTGCAAGAACTTTTGATGCTCTTTGAGTATATTATCAACATGGTTAGATACAGGTGGTACATTTCCCTTGTTCAGTGCATCGTCGTGGAGGAATTTCTGATTAGGATTCAGGCTATTACTTTGAGGCGGTTGCAGATTGTAGCTGTTTTGCAAGAATCTGTGATACTCATCCAGTTTATTATCAACATGGTTTGATTTGAGGAATGCATTGTTGTTTGGGTTATTATCTGACCGGAGGTGTTCAGTAAGACTCAAGTCGGTAATAGGCGGTTGGTTATTCTGGTTGTTGTGTAAGAACCTACGATTATCTTTCTGTTTGTGGTCTGCTTTGTTTGGCGTAGGTGGTGCACTGTTGTTCGGTTTGTCATCGTGTAGATTTTTTTGATTATGATCCGTTTTGTCTTGCTCGGACATCGACAGAGGTGGGAGGTCTTTATTCACCTGGACGTCCTTTTTACTCGGCTGTAGAAGACCCTGATTTGTATCCTGGCTGTTGGAGCTTAGGTCTTTCTTAGCATTAGAGTTTTGTGGTGGCGGCACGGTGTCTACATTTACCGGTTCTCGAATCGCCTTCACATCTTTGGGATCAAGAGCTACGGCGTTAGGCTTCGCTACTGGTTGGGAATCGTGGTTACCATCATTAAAAGCTTTGTACAGTAACTGAATTTGGTTTTGTGGAGCCGGAATCGGGACTGGAGACTTTGGTGGATCTCCAAACACAGAGACGGCGAACAAGGCAAGCGTAAGCAACATCCGCATTGTCTGCAAACAGACAGACAAAGCAACTCGTCAAACTTAAATCCACTTTATCACTACTTTAATATATACTATTTTAAGTAGCCTAATTTATTTAGTCAGATTTTAAAAATGGAATTGATTTAACATAAACTTAAACTCACGCGCTGCGACCGTCTAGCGATTTAACAGCAAGGCAAGTACTCTTGGCTGATTTATGGATCAGCGCATAACTATAACCAGTCAGCGCAGGTAAAATTTAAAACAACACTTATGACATGACTCAGAACCTGCATGGCTGTTTGCCAAATTCTGCCAGAGAACCAGTCACAAATTCTGCCAGAGAACCAGTCACAAATTCTGCCAGAGAACCAGTCACAAATTCTGCCAGTGAACCAGTCACAAATTCTGCCAGAGAACCAGTGACTGGACTTGCTTAACAAAAACCTAACTTGCTGAGTTTTAACCTTTTAGGTTATGTTGTCCCGGGGAATGTTTTCGTTGAAGGCATTACAGCTTAACAACCACAATTTAGGACTAATTAAGAAAATATATTCTACACATTAAACTAAAAAGTTGCAAGTTGGTAAAAACAATTTTTTATTTATAAAAACATCTTTATAAATTTGTTAAAATAAAAATAATAATATTAAAAATAAATTGAGGTATAAAAGAACAATTTTGTTTACTTCCTTCCAAAACAGTTTCTCTAATTAGCAGACTGATGAACCTAATTAATTCTTTTATAATCACCTAAAAATTTGTATTTAAAAGAAATTGGTTCTGGCTCTTGGGGACTGCCGATAGAAGTGAAAACTTCTATTAAAATTGAAAATTTTATAAATTTTGAATTGAAATAAAAATAATTAATTTTAGGGTATTACGCTTAGATATTACCAACGCGTTTGTTATAATATAAGAAACATATGTTATAATATCATTTGTTGTAATATAATATAATATAATACAGAATTTTTACATTTAACACTAAAATTGGAGCTACTAATAACAAATTGAACTAAAAGTTTTGCACAATTTTCAACGAAAATCGCCAAAAATAAGAATTTATACTTTCTCCATTTAATACTTATATCTTTATTTGAGGAATATATTTAACAAAGTTGAATATTTGTTGTTGTTAATAATATAATAATGTAGGTAACAAATTACATTTATGAAATTTGTTAAATGCTGAATACAATTTTTAATCAATTTCATTTGAAGTTAGTTCTTGAAAATTATCAGACGCGCCTAAGAATGTTTTCATTTAAAAAATTGGATTAAAAATTCATTACTTATTAATCGTTATATTGAATTATTTGTATTCAGATTTATCAAAATTTAAATATATTAATATATTTATTATCTGATCAAAACTATTTAATCCTTTTCCTGTAACAATGTTCAATAAATAATGTACCATAACCTATGTGTAAAGCAGCTGAAGTACAACATAACCTATAACACAAAATTAGCACTTTGATGTGACTCATAGCGTAATCTGACGGAAATTATACTGTTGTGAAATTGCATGTATATGTCCATCGAATAAACGTTTGTAGACATCGCTATAGACGTTTTCACTTCAAAAACTATGGGACAAAATCCATAAAACAGCTTAAAAGAAACTTAAATAGAACAAAACAACATTTTTATACCCTTTAGATCATCAGTAATGTTTATGTGATATAACTATTTAATTAATTGAGTTATTGTAACCAACGTTTGTCCTCTCCCATGGGCTGCATGACCTTGACGTGGATGATAGGTTTAATCTGCGCGTGGGGGAGGGGTGGAGCGGAGCTGTACTTATGTGGCTCCCTAAACGGGAATTCCAGGTAAATGTGTAAGTGCATGAAGGCGGCTCAAAAAAGGGGTCAGACCTAGCACTTGAAGGGCTGTTATCTGCCCTTCTCTCGCCATACCCTTCCCTTGCGGGCGGCAACCAAAAAGCATCCCCCTCCAGGTTGATAGTCTGGATGGGTACCTACACCCCGATTTGAAGGTGTTATGCGGTCTATCCATTCTTCAAACAGAATGGAGGTACTAGATATCACCTTCTGTAATAGACAGATGGTAAGTTGGGTGCATGACTGGCAGGTTTCGGATGATCTCCATGTCAGATCACCGGATCATTACTGCTACGATGAGGGGAGTTGCCCCCCTGTGATGTGGCTTAGGAACCCGAGAAGGACAAACTAAGAAGGTTTCAAGTCCTCGGGGAGGAGGCGGATGTCAGACGTCCGTGGTAAGTGTGGTACATCAAACGAATTGGAACAAACTGAGAGGCCTACTGACGATGGTGTCGGAGGGCTGTCCGCAGGGTGGGGTGTTATCCCTGGAAATTGGTAATACCAAAGTAAGCTACGTTGAGAGCGCTAAATACATGGGAGTTATTCCGGATAGGAAGCTACTCTGGCGTGTTAAGTGCAAAAAAGTCACAAACACAGCTATAAGGAGGAGCACACCATGTGCGGCCACGAGGGTTATGTTGGGTTATCCATCCTTGAGTCTTCAAATTAGGATGGAGGGAGTGAAAACTGCATACCGGTTAAGTTGTACCGGGCTGTGGAGGACAAGTAGCAAACGTCATAAACAGCTATTTGGTGATTCACTGAAGGAGCTCTGGATAGAACCTCAGGATAAGATACTGCCTCTTAAAAGGGAATTGGAAATTACAAAATCCATATTCCTCCAAGAGAGGCATGGGCAGAGTGTAGACCCATACATGGTGAAATCTCGTTCACGGCTGGGTCCAAGATGAAGGAAGGAGTGGAAGCAGGATTTAGTGGACCGAGACGCCAAGAAAGATTTTGTCATCGCTTGGAAGACTACAACTCTGTTTTCCAGGCGGAGGTGCTCGTGATCAAACTATGTGCTGAGGAAATAATAGGGTCTGGTAAAAGGGGCAAGACCATCTGGATTTGCTCGGACAGTCAGGCAGTTCTGAAGGCTTTAGGTAAGGTTAGTGCAGCTCTATACTGGTGGCTAAGACTGTAGCTTCTATATCAGAGCTAGGTAAGTATAGTTCGCTCAACCGAACCTGAATTCCAGGATATTCTGGCTGAGTAGGGAATGAGAGGGCTGACGTCTTAGCAAAACAAGGATGTATAACTCAAGGACTGTTGCTGAGGGCTGTGGGCATGCCGCTTCAGGAGGGGCGCAAGAGGATCACAGCACATATAGACAGGTTGTGCAGAGAAGAATGGTGTGCGGCCTTGGGGTGCAAAAATCTAAAGTACTGCAGGGTTACTCGGGAGACTAATGGGGGAAAGAACTACTATCCTTAAGTAGACCTCAACTCAGAGTTACTGTAGAGCTGGTCACAGGCCATGGGAATCTGAGGGGTTCCAATATAAAATTATAACATCTAAATCCCCTGAGTGCAAGAGATGCGACGAGGACCAAGAGGAAAGCCAAACCCACGTACTCTTTGGGAGCTGCAAGGAGAAAGTGGTTTGGCTGGCAGGTATGTACACCAGACTATATCAGAAGATTTAACATCAGGTGGGTACTTGGTTTCTGCAAATAGGTAGGTATCCACTATGCTATTAATGTGGTAGGGATTAGAAGAGAGTACAAAAGCTGCAGCTAAGTGCTCTACACCGATAAGGTCCCTCCGAGTTTTAGTATCCTAATAATAACCAACGATTGTTGCACTGAAAAAATATAGGCTATTTACATTTCATTGGATATTAAAAATTTCTTTCATCTTATGCTCCTTTCATTTTCAGTTTTCAATGTCTTTAAAATAAAATACTTTATTTTTAAATAAACTTTAAAAAGAACTTAATTTTGTCTTTAAAAAATTTACTATTAGTTTAAACAATTGTATATTTACCTATGTACAAAAAGAAAATTAAATTAAATTTAAATATATCTTCTGACAATATTCAATTTTTTTTAGAAGGTCAATATTCAATTTAGAAGATTATTCCAAACTTATATACTTGTATGCTATGTAAAGTGATATTTTACTTATGATTTCCTGAATCTATAATTATTCACAAATTTAATTATTTCAACATAATTTCCCAAATATTTTATATTAGGAAAAAAATATCATGTAACAAGATTAAAACCTTAAAAAAAACCTAGCCTACCTAAAAACTGAAATTATTTGACTTTTTTCTACATCCATTAAGCTAAATTATTTATTTGTTTAGTCCCTAATTTTACTAGTATAATCCACTGAAGCAACTGAAAATTTCCTTAATCATATTTATAGCTATCTAATTAATAAAAACCATTTTCTTAATTCTTGGTAATTCTTAAGTAAAGAATTTGCATACTTATCTGTTGAATATAAAAAATTGTTATACTTTTATTAATATCCCAATTCTGTCTAATATTTTCCTCAACTTTATAATACCACTTAAAATCTCATTTATTTCCCCTTTAATCAATTGATTCTATCCTTCAAAGCCTAATTTAATTTCAATATAAATTTTATCACTTTACTATCTATTTATTTACCGTACATTTCCTTGGACAAGTTGTTCGCGTCAGCCATGTTGACTCATTACGCAAAACATACATTCTTGAGTTCACTATTTTAGGTTTGCCTGCTTTGTAAAGCTGTTATGAAATTCTTAGGTATCTGACTTTTCTAAATTTCTTTTAAATACGCCAATAAAAATAATAAAATTTTCTTATAAAACTAGACCCGAATATAAAAAAATTCTAAATTTAATTATTTCAATAATACTTTAAAATCAAATTAAAATTTCATTTTAATACTGCATTGAAGGACCTAATTGAGTACTGTCCGCTTATCTTTTCGCTTTGAGAATCTGCAATGTATGGGTGCTTGTCTCCCCTCCAGTTTGAGTACCGTCCTTTATTCTTCCTTTGGAATATCTTGACACTTGCACTCTTTTTTGCTCAAATGTTGATGCGAATTAGACAACTTTTCAAAATGAATTTTTACAATTTTGTACAGTTATCACTTTTTAGTTTATTTTAAGTAAACAATTTATGAAATTGAATTATTATTTTTAATCGTGTTTACACTCGCAGCGATTATTGTTTAAATAAATGCGATTGATTGCAACTCAGGTACAACTATCTATTTAAATAGGCAACGTTTCAATAACGGGTACTTTAACGTCCTCAAGCCTACAATAATCATGTTTTATAATTATAATAAATTTCATTGCAGTTAAATTTCATTGAAATTGAAATTGAATTCGATTTCAAATCGAATGTAATTCGATCTGCATAATAATGGCTACGATTTTGTAACTGAAATGCCAGCCCAGTATAAGAGATACTTGTATATATACACAGGCTGTAATAAATGTAAGCCTTATGTAAATAGGTTATAAAAAAATCATAACTTAATAAAATATTTAAAAAGTAATAAAAATAAATAATTATAAAAGTACTAAACAAACTTTGTAAATATTTGCTGTGTCGCAGATTCTTGGCTGATTTTAAACACGCCTAAATAACTGTAACTTTATAGTTATTTAGCGTGATTGTCACTTTTAAGAGAAGACAAAAGAAAGAGAGATGGCTTCTATAAAAAGACTTTAACGCTCATTTACACATTAAAATCTTTAAAGAATTTTTAAAAAAAACAATAGAAATGGTGTAGAATTCCTGTTAAGGACAAAATGAAAATATAACTTAGAATTATTATCGTTTTATATTGTCAGGATAGAACACTTTCGTAGCCAAAACCTATAATTCTAACGCTGTACTGAATACAAATCTTTAATTGTATTAAGAGAAGATCTGAATTAACTAAACATCGCAATATAGATTATGTCAACAGTGAGTGGAAGAAACACCAAATATTTTTAACATTCTTAACTAAATAACCATAAGCGTAATAAATAAAGTAATGATAAAGTTATTTAGTATGTCTTTATTTCTTATAATGTTATTTAACAACTCATGATGATTTAAAGTCTAAATTCATAAAATATAAAATAAAAACAAGTCCCTACTTAAAAGCAAAATACAACACAAACATAATCAAACAAAAAATATTTGCAAAACAAATTTAGAAGTTGTTGATTGGGCAGAAATCCCAATAAATCTCTCTACAACATAAAAGTATACTTACAGCCTATTGTTCCCCAAAGCAGTCACTATACTGGTCGACACAAACAGCTACGTTTCGCTTTTAAACTAATAAACATTCATAAAATTTTAATCACGCCATAACTACAAAAGTTATGTTTATGCATTGATAAAAATATCGGTTTCATAAAAAAAAAACTTACCGTTTTATTAAACCATTGTTGTACTCGATTTAATTTCCTTGATAAAACTCCGATTTTATTGGACCAGTAAATTTTAATTGGAAAACATTGTTAAAATAATCGGTTTTTGTAGATTTGGCGTCAAGTTTATTGCAGAATATTTTTTTTAATGGTAGTTGATGAAAATTGCATTCTCAGCTTAACACCTGTGACCATGAAACCCAAACTGAAGGTGTTAATCTCGTTGGCGCTGCGGCTCCCTATCAGAGTACAAGGCAACGCGTTTTGACACGTAGCGGTCAGTGCCTGTCAAACTGTTCATACCAAGAACCAGCTTTATCAGTGTTTTCAGGTTTTTACTTGAAACACATCATTATATTCTCATAATGCACAATGTATCTTTATTGAAATATAAAACTGATGTTGATATTGATGCTGAATCGATAATCTTAGTATTGTTCTACCCTTAGCGTTCCTCGTAGTATCCTAGTTAAAGGACAAACACATCACCTCCTAACAACAAAAACACAAGCGCTAGAAAGGGACGTAAAAGGCACTTCTGTTTGACAAAGATAGATACCAGTTTAAGGAGACACTCTGACCACGCGAGTCATAACTTTGGGGTTTATCTAACTTTAGTTAAACATTTGCTCTATTCTATCCTTTCTTATATTTTCCTCTAAATAATTGAATAGCAAGATGTATTAATACTTATACAAATGAGTACTAAAAACTATTCGAAATTTTACCTCTTTTTATCCCCGCCAGAGATCAGGTCTACTGTAGGTATGCGAACCTGCACAGGTAAGGATGTTGTTTCTTAACTTTTAGTTGAAGGTAGTATATGTTCAAGACAAAGGCAGAATTGGAAATTTTTACCACATGATCGTCGAAGACCTCCCTTACTTGTTATTTGACCTTAAAAATCAAATAATAATTTATTTTAATTTTAAAGTTTCAGAAGCTGATCCCACCCTCATCTAGATACGTCCCTAATCTTACCCGAACACACTATCATTTCCTATCTTTCATAGGCGATAATAGTCAATCGGTCTGATCGCCTAACAATTAAGTTTTATTTTGGTGACGTTTGATTTTTAGAATGGCGACGCTGATAATGGGTTATATAGGTAGTATGATATTATAATCTAACTTAGCAACTGCCGCTGACGTAGGTTCTCTGAAAATGTCATGTATTATTTGTAGTATCCACAATTTTTGATAGGAAACGTCCGAAAAAATAATGGTAAAATAGAAAAAATCTTAGATAGTAGATAGTAGTATACAAAATTCTTTCCATCAAAAGATTTCTTCTGGTTTAATTTGAAGTGGGTTTGATGTTACTTCCAAGGTTGTCTAATATAAAGCTTATTCAAGTCATCCTGGATTTGTTTAATGTTTTGAAAGTAAGGAAGAGATTATAAAGGTGGGTGAAGAATATATCCGAAGTATTTCCACAGTACTATGGAAAAAAATATTCTCGAATTTAGAGCATTATAAGGTGGACATAAAGTCAAGTAAAAATCCGTTAAAATATCTAAGCGGTCACTGCGGAAATAAGAAGTGTGGAAGACGGTTTTACAAGGTAAATATAAGTTAGAAGGAAATATGTATTGGCCATGTGCTGATGTGAGGGTCTGGTAACAGAGGCAAAAGAGCGAGGTTCTTGGCGTAGTGCTGTTGAAAAATCTGGTACTTGTTCAATTATTCTTCATTGATTTAAAAACAGGTCTTAAGAGGCTAAAATTGTGTGGTTTAAAATAAAGTGCTATTGGACTGCTTTTAACTCGGAAAAATATTTCGTCGAGGAGATGTACTGAACCAGGTGACACGCACTTGGAGCTATGATGTTCCGATCTACATGTGGAGACTTTTACAGACAAAAGTAAACTGACCACGAATTAGTCGCGTACACATGACCAGTCCGAGTTTTGTGGATGAGGAAAAGATCCCTACATAATAGAATATTTTGCGTGTCAGTGTATTCGAATTTATTTCAAATTGACTTCACTTAGGGAGTGAATTTTAAAATTTAAAGTGTAAGTTGATTAGTATCCGGTAGATTAGTATCCGCCGCAAAGTTAGTCTAGACTACATCAAACCCTTACCCTATATTGGAGTATGGATAGAACTATATCAGTGGGATTAACGGTCTCATAACAACAGTATGATCTTTAAAACCCAGTAGCCCGGTTATTAATATGATCGTTGATGGGCACGGTATCAATAGAGGAAATGTGACAAATGCGTCTGAAAAATCAATTTAAATAAAATACCACTCTTCGAAACTGCATTTTGGTACTGTAATAACAGTTTTGTTTTACAAAGCATTATTATTAATTTTTGTATTAGGTCAGGTTTACCTGTGTCTATGTCCCAAGCGGTAATTTCAATCCTTAAAGGGATTAACTTTTTTGTTACTTACCTTGTCAATTAAACCTAAGCACAAGTAAACTTGAGGCACAAATTTTGTTCGTCATTCCATTGAAATATAAATATTTTTACAAACTTCTAATAACAGAATTTTGTTCAAAACGTTTATGATAACACAAATGAAAATAATTTTCAATTTGAAAATATTTCTTACGAAATTAGTAAAAAGCAAAAATTCTTACGTTGCCTCAGTGTAATGTTAACTCTGTTTACATAGGTTTATATATTTAATTTAAACATTTTATTTTTAAAGCTATATTCGTTTTTAAACACTGCTTATGCTCCACAAGAATATACTTTTATTGATGCCTCAATTCGTTTCACTTTGTGGGCTTTCTTTGTTCAGCACCGGGAAATTGCCGTTGAAAATTTATTCACTGGACGCGCCAGTGTTTAATTGAACTCCACCGTGTCAAGTAAGCGGCTCCAGTCAGGGTATTTTAAGTATTTAGTGTGAATAGATAGATCTTGTTTAGAACAAGTGCTTCTCATCTGTGTGCATCTTTAACCTGTTCATAAAGTTATAACAATTATTATTTCTACACGCTCTTGTCTAGAGGGAGAGGAAGCAGGTAAGTTGGTCACTCCTGCTCCCTCATGTTACTATCCAGTTAGTATAGAATATGTTACATTTTCAGAATGTTCTATAGATAACAGCTTCGCAACCGATATGCCTACAAATATTTCAAGATTGTTTGTTACTTCATATTGAAGCTAATTTGTCATCGAATTTATCTAGTATTGGCGGTTTAATGAAAGGTAGTGTTTGAAACACCTATGCCGGCCCTCTACCTCCCGTCTCGCCTACTGCGATCTCTCAAGGCTAAGCGTACTGTTACGTGGCTCGTAACAAAATACCGGCAGAACAGAATTAAGTATAGCTCTACTTTGGGAACGCGTATCTTTAATAGTCTGAAATGTCTATTAAATGTATATATGTATATATATATATATATATATATATATATATATATATATATATATATATATATATATATATATATATATATATATATATATATATATATACATACAAATGCTAATTTTGCCACCCTTTCCTTCCTGCCTGTCCGTTGTTAACGCATAGGTTTATGAGTTGTTAAAATTTAGGAGTTTCTGAAAACACACGGTAATATACTGAATGCTGCACCTGAAAATAACCAGCTGAAAATACATTGACTCTTCTTACGTCCTGACGATGACCATCTCAACGACGTAACAACGAAGTAGACCGGGTCAAAATATTGACCCTACTATACACTACCTGTTTAACTACAGGCACCTATGAACTGTCGATCAGTATCACAAGACTTACGCTAGCGTAATATATCACAAGACTTACAAAAAAACTCTTTAAACGTGGTAACTCAAATTTGTAATGAGTTCCCAATGGTGAATTCACTATGTTATAAGTTTATATTGTTTTTAAGTTGGTAAAACTACAGTAAGTTTTATAATTTAGTTCCACAAGAATTTGGAAAATTTATTGAAACCTTTAACTAATTTAAATCACATTTTATTAAGAAAAATATAAATATCTTACTCTAAAATTGGGTTAAATTAAATTTTCAAAATATACAAATTAAATAGTGATCTGAAAATACAAAAATATTCATTTAATCAATTACATTTACTCAAGAATTTCATTGAGAGTCTTTTTATTTCATCTGTTGCTAATAAACTTCGTAAAATTTTTCTGGCGTTCTCTATTGACCTGTTTTTACTAATATTACATTTTTGTATGCACATATAATTTTTACAAACATGTTGCATATTTTTTAAATACATTTTCGCTAAATCAGACATATATGGTCGAAACCATCATTTTATATATAAATTACTTTTCCTTGATTTTTCATTATATGGTTCGTTAAGCTACTGAAATTATTTATTATATTTTATTGTTATTATATATATATATAATATATATGGGTGAATAGGCATTTAATAGACACGTATATGTGTACTAATGTGTTATATATACAATTGTATTATATATCTATTTACTAAAATTTTGATCAAATAAAATGTCTACATGTAGGCCTAAGTAATTTTATTATTTTTCAGATAATGAGGCTGCTGTATTTAACAACGTTTTTCATTTTTATTGTAATAATTCATAAAATTGAAGCTAATGGTACTTATGTCTTGGACGAAAATGAAGTTTCATTAAACGAAAAAGTAAACGACAAAAGTTCTGGTTTCAAAAGCCATGCAGACTTGGACGACAATGAAGTTTCATTTAATGAAACGTCTTTAAAAAACAGCTCGTCCCGAACCAATAACGTCTCCTCGTTAGAGAAACCAGTAGAAGTGACAAAAGCACTTCTAAAGAACAAAACTTCTGGTTTCAAAAGCCCTGCAGACTTGGACGACAATGAAGTTTCATTCAACGAAACTTCTTTAAATAACGGGTCGTCTCAATCCAATAACGTCTTCTCATTAGAGAAACCAACAGAAGTGACAAAAACACTTGTAAACAACAAACGTTCTGGTTTTAAAAGTACGGCTGACTTGGATGACAAAACTCAAATTACGGATAATGAATACGATATTTATACAGTATCCTTTAACTCTCACATAGAAACAGTTCAGACAACACAAACACCGTCAAAGATTACCCAGAAGATGGATTTAAACAAATTAAAAGAAAATGAACCCCAAATAAAAGACATATCTCTTTTAAGTTCACAGATATTCACTGTCGACCGTCACGATATCTCTCTCGGATGTCGTCGGATTGCAAGTGACGTCAATGGAAGCATAAACAATTCCTGGAAGGTAATAAAATAGTTATACACGTAGAAGGTTATAAGTATATAAGATAATTATTTCAATAAATAGGCAATTTTGTTTAAATTAACGTAGAATATGTCAGATAATTTAATAGCTGTAACTTTTCAACTCTGACGTAACTTGTCTCAGACAATGTTATGGATAAAACTGTAATATATTAACACTTTACTAACTTCCATTCGTTTTACATTTTGAGTATTTAAAGTTATGTATTTACTTTATTTAACTAAATGCATCCAAGCACGAGTACTTGCTGGAAGAACTCCCTGTCAGAGGACCTTTACTTACACAAAGGTAGTGTAGTAGACGGGACCAAACTACTACTAGTATGTGTAGATTCAAACTACTGAAGACAACATTGTGTGGTTCCCAACACAATTTTTTCAAGAACCCTCTCATTGGTCGCTATATTGACAAGGACCTCTCATATTCTTAAACTTAAATTGTAGATTACACGCAAAATAATTTGAGTTATATTAGTAATTTATGGTTTGCCTACCCACTTACTTTAAGGTGGAAACTGTTTTTACATATGACAATTAAATTTGGTGCTACAACATGTTTATTACAAGTACATTCAAAAAATATTTTATTTTTATTTAAGATACAAAACGTAAGACTATCATCATGTTAAAGTTTGTAAGTCCAGGTGAAATTCGCTAAAATTATTTATAATCATATTTTCTTTGGAACAGGGAGTTAATAGAGTAAAAACAATCATCACAAGTCTGTTTTATTTGCGATAATCAGGGAGAAACTATTGAATACATATATAATAAGAATATTATTAATTCAAAATTATTATGCAATTGCAATAGCTTACAACTTAACAATAGCTTTAGTAAGGTGAATTCAATATGTCCTTGGGTTCATGATTTCAGACATGTTACATTCTTGTTACTTTTATTCTGTAATCATACTGTGTATCAAGCGGATTGCTATATTTATTTTCCATGACGCACATAGTTAAGAACGCCTGTTCACATCAGTAGGTAGTTGGAAAAGGTAGTAATTGCCTTCATTGCCTTATCGCTGAGTGATTAATATTCTTTACGTACTGTCAACCAAACTTTTACTATGTTCTCGCACATTTTTTAATGCAATACTGTTGGTTAGGTCTACAAGTTGATATTGTTATTCTTCTGAAAGACTCTGAATCTTTGCTGTTTCAGGGAAATAGAACGGATTTTAAATCCAACTCTCATTAGAATCTGGCTTAGGAAAATATTCCCTGAAATTGGTTGCTAAACTTTAAAGGGCTCAATTATGATTTCCTTTAATGGGTTTGTTAAGTTTTCATCAGAAGATTTCACCATGACATTTTATAGCCATAGCTTCAACTTTGAACACTTCTATATTGTTAACTTCTAAGCCTAGATTCAAAACATTAAAACATGTCACCTAAGGAAGCAGTTGGGTAGAGCCAAGAAAAGTCTTTTAAAAATTCTGCATATTTGATATCACGAAGGAAAATTCTGACCTCATCCTTAAGCTCAAAAACGTTTTTGACATGCTATCTCTAAAGAGCCACCTTACTTTGGTATGAAAAAGAAACTGCACATGCTCACTACCCATCTATTTGTACAACAAAGGGTCCGCGAACCACCTGTTAGGAACCACTTGCTAGACAATGTAACGGCAGAGATAACATTAGAACGGTGGACACCTTACCAAAGTAAGGCAAAGAAAAGTGCAAATGTAAGAACATTTATACAATATTCTAGTAAGTAGATAACCTATGTTTCTTCTTTGATGTCCCAAACGCAGTGTTATGTGAAGCATTCATTTTTTAATAAATCTGTCCATTGATGTTCTTGTTGTATAAACGGTTCAATTGGTATTTTTGGCCAATAAGTCTTCAGTGTATTACAATAGATTATTTTGTCTTCTTTTGATAAGTTAGGCCTTATTCAAACCCTCCCTTGAAACGGCCTTTTCCGTGGTGTCTATACATGTATAGTTGCTTTATAATCTAACATAACCCTGTAAATCAGATATACTTTCTGTTTATATGCCCTAGGCGATTATTTAATCGTTAAACACTTCAATTGGTCGATTACTCATCAGATATATAATAATCACTCCTTTATTACCATTAAAGAAGACAGGGTTAGAGCTGCCTTAATTGGGCCATACTATATTCAAGTAATGCAATATGGCAACACTACACTCCAATCATTATTACCCTAGGTTTGGGTATTCAGTTTTACAATCTGTATGCCGTAAATGCTCATGGCGCGGCTCGGGAATCAAACTCACTGGCTGGTTATGCAAGTGGTAGTCATCCACAAGGCCATCAAGCTGCCCACATTGCTGTTATGTGAACTAAAATACGAATCTCTAGTCGAATCCTATCTGTTACATAAGCTTATGGGGTGGTCTGTACAAATCTCCTCGTTAAGCAATTCTTAAGAGTTCCCTTTTAAAACCTTAATTTATTTTCATGTATGTCTTGAAACTTCTCCAATAAAAATGATCTTTTTTTTACTGTTTCTTTAAAAAACTAGTAACTAAAGTCAAATTAAGTTGATGTCTAGACCTTTAAGTTCGGCAAGAGTTTAGTCCATGGAGAAAATTAATCCTTGATTAGTAAAATCAAATTCCAGTTATATCAGTTAATCACAAAATAATGTAACTCTACAGTATTTTATATTTTGAATTACTTTATCTTTTCTGTTTTTAAATAGTCATAATCAATTTTGTACAAAAATACACAGGATATATTACTCACTAATGATGGCAATGCTTTATAAGAAACATGTTGAAGTAGAATAAACATTTTGCTATGAGAAAAAAGTATTTTTGGTATTTAATAAAGCAATATAAAAATCTAATGTCAATTCATAACTGACTTTGTTATCGATTTATAAAGAAAGTCTCTCTTTGAAATATTTCTGTTACGTTTTGTTCTTATAAAAGTATTGTAAACTAGTCTTTGTGTATTATACGTAAGGGGGGCCGTTGTAGCGCTATGTTAAACTTGACTACAATAGCTGGAGAAGCATCGATCTGCTTTACTACAGCGGTATATGTTGTGCCTAATAAGGTCTCTCACGAGGCCCATACAAAGATGCCAAACAGACAGATGTAAAATATAGACAGGAATAGCAGACAAGAGTTACAAACTATCAGTAGGTGCAGTAGGTAAACAGACAGGTGTAGCAAACATACAATTATAGCAAACAGACAAAAGTAGCAAACTGTCAACAGGTCTAAACAAACAGGCAGAAATAGCAATCAGGAGTATCAAACAGTTAGAAAACCGTTAGATGTAAACAGATCAAGTTTCATTCTAACTCTTGGTCTAATCGCATCTTTCCTTGAACTTAAGCAATATTTTCAACCTTAAATAAAGTGGAATTCATATAAACACAAACACACTAAAAACCAACATTTTATTTTAACTGTAACAATATAGAATAGATGTGAAGTTATGTCGTAAAAACAATTTGTAAAATGTTGGGAAATTAAAATCAAAT
>JBAIZL010000002.1:151968713-151986213 GCA_036971475.1 Prosapia bicincta
CTGTTGGGCCGTACGCCATCACGTCTGTTGGGCCGTATGCCATAATGTCTGTAGGGCCGTACGCCATCACGTCTGTAGGGCCGTACGCCATCACGTCTGTAGGGCCGTACGAAATCACGTCTGCAGGGCCTTACACCATCACGTCTGCAGCGCCGTACGCCATCACGTCTGCAGCGCCGTACGCCATCACGTCTGCAGCGCCGTACACCATCACGTCTGCAGCGCCGTACGCCATCACGTCTGCAGCGCCGTACGCCATCACGTCTGTAGGGCCTTACGCCATCACGTCTGTAGGGCCGTACTCCATCACGTCTGCAGGGCCGTACGCCATCACGTCTGCAGGGCCGCACGCCATCACGTCTGCAGGGCCGTACGCCATCACGTCTGTATAGCCGTACGCCATCACGTCTGTAGGGTCGTACGCCATCACGCCTGCAGGGCCGTACGCCATCACGTATGCAGGGCCGTACGCCATCACGTCTGTAGGGCTGTACGCCATCACGTCTGTAGGGCCTTACGCCATCACGTCTGTAGGGCCGTACTCCATCACGTCTGCAGGGCCGTACGCCATCACGTCTGCAGAGCCGCACGCCATGACGTCTGCAGGGCCGTACGCCATCACGTCTGTTTAGTCGTACGCCATCACGTCTGTAGGGTCGTACGCCATCACGCCTGCAGGGCCATACGCCATCACGTCTGCAGGGCCGTACGCCATCACGTCTGTAGGGCTGTACGCCATCACGTCTGTAGGGCCGTACGCTATCACGTCTGTAGGGCCGTACGCCATCACGTCTGTAGGGTCGTACGCCATCACGTCTGTAGGGTCGTACGCCATCACGTCTGTAGGGTCGTACGCCATCACGTCTGTAGGGCCGTACGCCATCACGTGTGCAGGTCCGTACGCCATCACGTCGGCAGGGCCGTACGCCATCACGTCTGTATAGCCGTACGCCATCACGTCTGTAGGGTCGTACGCCATCACGCCTGCAGGGCCGTACGCCATCACGTCTGCAGGGCCGTACGCCATCACGTCTGTAGGGCTTTACGCCATCACGTCTGTAGGGCCGTACGCCATCACGTGTGCAGGTCCGTACGCCATCACGTCGGCAGGGCCGTACGCCATCACTTCTGTATAGCCGTACGCCATCACGTCTGTAGGGTCGTACGCCATCACGCCTGCAGGGCCTTACGCCATCACGTCTGTAGGGCCGTACGCCATCACGTCTGTAGGGCCGTACTCCATCACGTCTGTAGGGCCGTACTCCATCACGTCTGTAGGGCCGTACGCCATCACGTCTGTAGGGCCGTACGCCATCACGTCTGTTGGGCCGTACGCCATCACGTCTGTTGGGCCGTATGCCATAATGTCTGTAGGGCCGTACGCCATCACGTCTGTAGGGCCGTACGCCATCACGTCTGTAGGGCCGTACGAAATCACGTCTGCAGGGCCTTACACCATCACGTCTGCAGCGCCGTACGCCATCACGTCTGCAGCGCCGTACGCCATCACGTCTGCAGCGCCGTACACCATCACGTCTGCAGCGCCGTACGCCATCACGTCTGCAGCGCCGTACGCCATCACGTCTGTAGGGCCTTACGCCATCACGTCTGTAGGGTCGTACGCCATCACGTCTGTACTGTCGTACGCCATCACGTCTGTAGGGTCGTACGCCATCACGTCTGTAGGGCCGTACGCCATCACGTGTGCAGGGCCGTACGCCATCACGTCTGCAGGGCCGTACGCCATCACGTCTGTAGGGTCGTACGCCATCACGTCTGTAGGGTCGTACGCCATCACGTCTGCAGGGCCGTACGCCATCACGCCTGCAGGGCCGTACGCCATCACGTCTGCAGGGCCGTACGCCATCACGTCTGCAGGGCCGTACGCCATCACGTCTGTAGAGCTGTACATCACGTCTGCAGGGCCGTACGCCATCACGTCTGCAGGGCCGTACGCCATCACGTCTGTAGGGCTGTACGCCATTACGTGTGCAGGGCCGTACGCCATCACGTGTGCAGGGCCGTACGCCATCACGTCTGTAGGGCCGTACGCCATCACGTCTGCAGGGTCGTACGCCATCACGTCTGTAGGGTCGTACGCCATCACTTCTGTAGGGCCGTACGCCATCACGTCTGCAAAGCTGTGTGAAGCAGACTTACTCTCAGCCGGGATAAAGAGATAAGATCACTCAATATAGGGTAAATATAGTAATAAAATTTTGAAAGGAAATGTTCTTGAAACAAAAATATTGATCGGGAATACGCTATTAAAATAAATGTGTCTTGTATTTCATAAGATTACGCTAAGTCAACTTAGGACGGGTTCATTGGCGTATAACAAGCTGTCGATGTTTTAACAAAACACGAATAGTACAAGAAATAGCCCATGAAAGATCTAAATAATAAAGAAATACCAAGGTTTTTACACAATAAAAGAAAGAGCAAATAGAATCTGCACAACAACGAGCTAAACTGTCACTAGGCAAATATTGTGCTTGAAACAGAAGAATGTAGGCACGTATTGCGGGTTATTAAGGAGAGAACTTCTGATTGTTTACCCAATTCTTAAACAAAAGAAGGGGTTAGTTGTTTCAAGATTAGATAGTACATTGCATGGCCTAGGTAGATGCATGATGGTGTTTGCTAAGAAAGCTTAACTCAGACGAGCCAGGTTAGGGCTTTGATATTTTTTTTCACCCCGTTAGAGAGAAGATCTGCTTCAGGTAAGCAACCATGGCAACAAATCGATGCCATGATTTTATCTGCCCTTTTTCATTTATTTTGTTAAAAGTGGGTGTAATAAGTAGATACCTATTAAGACTTCGATAATGATTAGATTTCCTTCGGGATTGCGATCCTGCTCAGTATAGCGGGAATATCTCCCGTATATACTGTACCAAAGGATTCATATCTCTACATTAATCTCAACCTTTCACGATCCTTTCCTTCCTGTCGTAGACGATAATGGTCTCTCGGGCCAATGTCTTAAACGTAAAAATATATCTATGCAGAAAAGAGGTACAATGTAAGTAACCGAGTGAACGAACGCTTGTTATTAGTGCCAAAACCTTAGAGTTATATAACGTAATCCTTAGACGGCGTATTTTTAATAGTGGTGCCTTAACGTGTAATGTAATATTGTAGGGAATCGGGTAGACATTTGTGTGACAGCGATAGTAAGTACCTAATAGAAACGGTCTTATCCACCCATCATTTCTCTTACGAGTGGATTCACGATAGATAGTAAATTTATTTCTGGTAGAGGACTTTGCACACATCCCATCATGATCATTCCCATACCAGGCAGTTTCCTGCCCTTATGCTAATCGTCTCTATTATTAATTAACCTTCGCAACTGGAAATATTCAGACTGTCTAATCGTTTAAACCCCTCTTCTTTTGTTTTTCAGTTATCTATAAGCACGACGGTCTAATCGTTTAAACCCCTCTTATTTTGTTTTTCAGGTATATATAAGCACGACGGTCTAATCGTTTAAACCCCTCTTATTTTGTTTTTCAGGTATCTATAAGCACGACTGTCTAGTCGTTTAACCCCCCTTATTTTGTTTTTCAGGTATCTATAAGCACGACGGTCTAATCGTTTAAACCGCTCTTATTTTGTTTTTCAGGTATCTATAACCACGTCACCGGAAGCCACTTGGGCTACAAAACGGTGAAGTTGGTCGGATGGGGGGAAGAAAAAGGCGTGCCATACTGGGTGGCTGCTAACACTTGGGGCTCATCGTGGGGTGAAAATGGCTTCTTCAGGATACGCATGGATGTCGAGAACATCATAGCGTACGTGTCCGCTGGAATACCTCACCTGTTTGAAATCGCAACGGTATCTTAAAAAGCTCTTAGTGTCTGTACTAATTGCAGTATAAAAATTATGTACCGCTCAGTGTCTAATTTCTTTAAATGTCCTACGGATTTGCTTTAGTCTGCGGTTAAATAGAAGCGGGTGCAACCAGTGTGAAAATCTTTGAAACTTGCATCAAGCGTAAAGATTGTTTAGCTTTTAACATCCCGTAGGCTACTTTCGCTATCTGTTTACAGCTCCTCGGTTTCCACTGGCTTTAAATTTACCGCACTACATTGTGTTTGAGTCTGCAGTGTACATATACATGATCGGCTACGTTTAAAATTTCAACATATAAAAATAAATTTAATATATAAATTAAGTAAACATTATATTGAAACAATGGAAGATTAGTCAAACGTTGATACTATTACAGTTTTATCAGCATACATGTTCTACATTGTTTTAAAAAGTATGATGATAAAAAATGTTATAAATAATATTCGAGCTGGCTTGTGAGTGACTACAAAGTAGTCGTCGAAACGCGTTTGAAATAAAAAATTGTATATTTGTGAGTTGTATATATTTTTATTATTTAATTATAAAAAATGTTACTTAAAAGTTTTCGATTTAAAAAATAGGAACACGAGTAAATATGCAAACAATAGTTGCACTTGTTTCACGTCAAGGAGGTTCCCGAACAGGGCATTTAACAAAGTTTTTCAAATCCCGTTATTCAAACGACGACGTTGGGCAATGCTATTTCTTGTTTCTGAACCTAAACAAGAGCTCTAGCATTATTAGCACCTAAGTGTGAAGCCCGAACTACTACAGAACCCTAAAGAGTACCTTCCCTTGCGCTACATCGCACAATACGACGTTTTATCCCATCCGTGAAGTGGATACAAACAACGGATACTATCCTGACCACAACAGCTGCAAATTTCTCTTAATCTACGCAAATTGCTTAATCTCTTCACCCATCGTTAATCCTTCATCTACATGTAACGGGCAGACACATTTTTCGTAGTCGATAATAATCATACATCCCTATCGCTTTAAAACTGAAAAAAATGTGACACAGTCATAATATACCCTTCCCTTGCACGAGTTTGTGCAGATTTATAATTTTGGATGTAATAAGCCGAATAGAACAGTTTACGGAGAGCAGAATGGGCGTAAACGACCAATATACATTGATAACAAGAAATGTTTTATTTTACTTGCACCACAACCTCTTCCAATACTCGCAAAAGAGCCTTACCATATGAGAAATGCTTATATAAGCATTTAACCTGGCCTTATTTAACTTTTTTTTATTTTAGTTTATGCGAAGATGGAAGACTGCAAATGTTTGAGATTATTACTTAATTAAAGAAATGCATTCTCATTAGGTGAGACACAAACTCCACCCCTTCCTCATCCTCTGTTCAGGCCGGCTACCTCTGTGAGGGCGGCGCCGAGCCAGCCCAGGTTCTCATGACCGCAGTCGGTAACACCCTCCGCTCCTCGGCCGACGGTGAACCTCACAACCGCATACCAAGGTACATACTCCATCTCATCGCCCGGAGAAATAGGCTTCGGTGGGCACTCAAACTAGGGCTAAACAGATGCGTTTCTCACACCAATATTTAAAAAATGCATAATGATATAACCCTTTACACCTTACAGCATTACATGTTTTCAGGGGAGCTATGGCTTGCTTGGTGGCATATGCGAGAAAGGAAATGTGGCCAGCACTAAACGTGTGGCTTTTTTCACAGTCTGAGTTGATCTGTGATATACCTTTACAAAATGAAGGCCTATATTTGTAAACGTAAATTCAACAGATCGTACTTGAACGTACACGTTCAGTTTTAGATACTGTATGTACAAGGACCACTTAAACATGCCTATAATAAAATCATAAAAAAGAACGAATTGCTTTTCCAATCAATGGTGGACCCACCATGTAAATTTTCAAGTGCCTATTGTTAGCTAGTTTTATGACTTTCAGAGTTATTTTATTGTGTTTTTATTGCACTGCACGCTTGAATCGATTATTTTATAAAGTCATATTTTTACTTTGTGCTTTTCAAAGAACATGGAAAAGAGAGAGAGT
Organism: Prosapia bicincta; assembly: GCA_036971475.1. Classification (NCBI taxonomy): domain Eukaryota; kingdom Metazoa; phylum Arthropoda; class Insecta; order Hemiptera; family Cercopidae; genus Prosapia; species Prosapia bicincta. Next base: position 151,974,613 of record JBAIZL010000002.1, read on the forward strand.
TGGGTTTGTTTTTTAAATTTATTTGGTAATATTTCAGTGAAGTTATTATCCTCTATAATTTATTGTCACGGAGTGTACAAGTGCTCAAGCCCCGTTACAGGTACACACGTCTATAAATTCCTACACAGAGCAGTGTTCTGGCTGTCTGAGTCTGCCTAGCATGTTCGTCTAGTGTTATCACTATGAGTGTTAAATAAAGACTTATTTTCTGATAATGAATACTCATAGTTCAGTTATCCTTACAGTCAACTTTTGATTAAAACCAATTAAATCTCAGTTATTACTATTAAATTGAACCTACAATAAATTCAATAATTAAAATAGTTCACATGGTACGACTACATAATTATTAAATTTAATGAAATATCAAAATTTAATTTAATAAATCTCAAAATTTAATAATAATCACAAACATATTTTATAAATTAAATTAAAAACATGTGAAAGTTTTTTTAAAGCATAATATACACATAAAATCTACTCTCAGTTTGGTGTTGGGTGTCACAAATACCCTGTGACTTATTTGATTTGTTTATAGGCTAGGTTCGGTTAACAATGAAGTCCAAACTAGTATCTTAATATTAGTTATCAAGATATAATTCTGTAAGTTTCTGTTACCAATCTACATCCTCAGGATTTTTGAGGTCTAGTGTTTGTTTTATGCTTACTGAGATGCACATCTAAGGTAGCTGTTAATATGTTGTTCTCTGTAAGATTACCACTGTGAATTTTGTTAAAATCAATTTGTTGTTAAAAATATGTCCTAGGTTACGTTCGGTCAAAATAAAATACTAACAACATAAAGTTTAGTAGAATTTATCTGCTAAATATTTTAATATTATATTGTATTATATATATATATATATATATATATATATATATATATATATATATATATATCGCAATATGTATTCTTGTGTATTAATAAAGAACTTAGTCAAAATACAAATACAAGAATTATAATTGAATTTACAATTCAATATAATTATATATATATATATATATATATATATATATATATATATAATATTATATTATAATATATTATTATTAAACACAATAATTTAATAGTTGGCAAACAAGAATGTGCAATAGTTACATAAGAAGTCTATAAGAGGTCATTAACGTCCTATTGAAAACCGAATTTCAATTGCTATGAGTTTTCAAGTGAATTTGTTAAAATCTTACAGTCTTTGATAATGCTAGCAATGCAACTGGTGGAAAGCTTAGGACCTCTTAATTATACATTCTTGTTCGTAAAGTGTTAGAATATAAAACACACACCATGAGTAAATTCTTCCGATATTAATGTGTATATCGATATTTTATATAAATAGATTTTAAAAAATATATAGAGATATATAAAACTATACACAGTAGATATAGGTTTTAAAACAGTACATTAGACAAATAAATAGAGCAATATTACTGAGTGATTTGGAATTTAATTTTATCTTACAATAACTCTGACGTCCTACTTTCCTCGAGTCGTACTACAATATTAACATAGTGCTACACTTGTATCTTACAAAAATTTTACTTGCTGCTAAATTTTACTTTTATTGGAGTGTTCACTGTTTGACTAGGATTTTTTGCCTGGTCGGACCTTTTTACATTTCTGTCTGGTTGATCTTCAAAAAACTTGTATGTAGGCCTACTCCTTTTGCCTCCATTCTCTTCAGTACACCCCGGGAGGTATTATCTATCTCATTATGTAGTATGAATGCTTAGTAGGTTAGGTTTTCAATGGTGTTAAACGTTAATAAATTCCGTTCTGTCCTACTTAGCTTGCTCAGTGTTTTCATTACTTTTTGTCACAAACCCATTTTGCAAGCGGCGTATTTCCGTTCCCCGGGATGTACGTGTGTCGTGCACGACTGGGGGTTGGTTGCATCCCATGAATTTTTATGAAATGGCTGAAAAGAGGCCGACCCTAGGCCGGTGGTTAAAGCAAGTAAAATTTCGATGGTTCTGGTGGTAGCTAAATCAAAATAAAACAAATAAATTGAACATTTTTGGAATTTGAACTAATTAATTTGTGCATTAAACTAACTTATATTGAATTTCTAAAATTAATTTCTACATTTTATATTCCACCTTTTTCATCTTTTACGTGTAGTGAAACTTAATTCTTAGTTGTATAAATATGTTTTCAATAGCTACATCATATATATATAAATATATATAATATATTAAATATTAATAATTTAAAACAACATAGGTTATTCAAATACAAGAATATTTATTAATTTATATCCAAATAAAGGATATTAATTATATAAATTAATAAATATTCTTGTATTTTAATAACCTATGTTGTTTTAGTATATATATATATATATATATATATATATATATATATATATATATATATAATACCTATTAATAAATGCATATCCAATATCTATTATCTATATTTTTACGAGTATGATAAATAGCAGTTTCATATTAGGTACTTATAATTTTCTTAGTGACAAAATACATAATAATAAAGTCCAATCTGTTGTAGAGGAAAGTGGAAAACAAAACGATGTGCTACTATAGGTTTTGAGACAGCATTTCTAATTTTCCACATGAGTTTGGGTTTTTGGGAACGGTGTAAATACTACATGGTATATGGCGGAGCCCCGACAGAGTTTGTCATTGTCTGAAATGGTTTATTTATATTGTTAGTGTGTCATATCCGAATTTGTTTACTTTGGAATAGCTAAAAAAAAGGCTTTGTAATGCACGGGCTCCAGCAAAGAAAAACAAAATACGAAGAATAAAATATTGGTTGTCGGAGTGAAGAAGTTACGCAGGTACCAATTTCTCACAATAATATTAAGAAGTTAAGACTCAGTGACAGATTCAGGAAATGAGACACCACCTCCAAAACTAAGAAGATGCGAATTATGACTCAGTACTAGAAAATTCTCCTTCCACTATTAAACTTAATTCTTAGAATTCTTTTACACTATTTACCTCCAAAGTGTTATCTTTTAAATATCTCTGTAAAGCCAAAAAGGAGAATATGATGTTTTGTTTTTCCTTCAGGATATGCTAAGTGAATAAGATATATATATATATATATATATATATATATATATATATATATATATATATATATATATATATATATATATATATACAGTAAACTCCCGATTATCCGTGGGCGGATTAACCGGTTTGCGGATTATCCAGGATCTGCCATTGTTTTACAAATATCCAATTTTTATTCCAACCAGATTCATGTGTTTAAATTTCCAAACGGTGAATTACGATGTAAATACATATAAGGCTTAATAGAAGTTAAGATGAAGGGAATAGATATGTAAATATGTACGTACTAATTTTTACATTGAAAGGGAAGCATCCCGACTCGGCCCAGGGAAATAAAAGGGGCGAGCAGACTACTGTATATAAGAGAAAATGACAAAATGCTTGGACGCCCGAAAACTTAATGTGTATCATAAGATTATAAACAAATGTCAGCTAATCTCGGCTATAAATAGTCTAGGACGTGACATATGCATTATCCATGTCTGTCATATACATTATCGATCTTTATGGCTTTGTGACACACGTGACACAAGTAGACACTGTGCGACAAAATCGTTCTCAAGAAACTTAGATCGCATATTAAAGCTAAATCAATGCTCACAAAAAAACACACGAAAGTGACAGATTTTTTTGTTAAAAAGTGAAAGTATTATGTGTAAAGGAAATTACATATGTACATACATACTTACTTTTGACATATACTTATGTACGTATTGTAAATAGTTAGACATATAAACGTACATGTTATAATCCGTCAAAAACATCGACATTTTAAATTATTTTCTGTATTTATTTTGGCTTCTGAAGATTATTTGTGAATTGCACTAACCGGGGTCAATATTTGTGTCACTTATGGTATAATAATCGATTATCGATCGTTTTGCGTATTCTTTGTTCATAGCGGATTATCCGGGGAAATCGTTATCCGGCGTTGCCGGGCCACCCTATTCCACGGATAATCGGGAGTTTACTGTATATATATATATAGCTTTGAATTGTAAATTCAATAAATTATTCTTGTATTTGTAAATTATTTTATTTCTTTATTAATACACAAGAATACATATTATAGTACACACACACACACACACACACACACATATATATATATATATATATATATATATATATATATATATATAAATTTACAATTTCAACTAATTTTAAAAAGGTATTTTCGTTATTAAGTTACAAAATACTATTTTCGTTTATGAATGGCGATTGTTCAAAACTACTGACTTAACAAACTCGAACAAGAAAATTGATTGTCTAACTTTCGACATTCGCCACAAAACATAGTCTACAAAATATAAAATTAACACAAAAAAACTTTTCTTGAACAGTTGTACCATGAAGTATGAAACATTCATTTGCGACATAATAGCTGCTCAAAGCGCCTGTTTCGGCTTTGATGAAGACGCCAATGACGTAAAAAGAGAGGGTAATAATGTTTAGCGTCTCCAGAGACTGCTCATAGATTGGCAAGAAGAAGAGAGATGACCAGTGCGGAATTACCAGAAGCTAAGGACGTTTGTGACGTAATAACATGCGAGGCGGAAGTTCGCTTAGCTTCCGCAGGACACTTTATGACAAAAGGTTTTACAGTGCAACAAAAGTTCCGTAAGAAACTATGTAGAACCTACGTTGAGTGTATAAAATGTTTTGCTAATGTAAATCTTATTCATGAACCCTTGTCTCTTTGTTTTCCTGGTCTCAAGAACTCTAGCCTCTGTCGGATCCTGTAAGTTTATTAAATTTTATTGCTATTAATAATTTACTGAAAACATTCAATGTAATGTCGAAATTATTGGCTATAGTTTTACCTGTGCTTATGACGTCAGTGTAAACGAAAAGTTTACAACAATATACATTTTCTTTTGGAAATCCTACAGACAGGAAGAAATAGGCAAAGCATTTAATTGAAAACGATCTTGTGAAAACATCGGACTCAACGCAGTGAGTAGTAGACAAATATGCTGTTGTAAATGATAGAACGATGGATTTTCTCTTTAAACAAAGAGAAAAATGAATAATTTCAGAATAGCTTTAAATCGTATAAATTTAAACAAGATTTTTCGACATTACAAAATGCAACACATATAATAACATTTCCCTACCCAACTTGGTAGGAAGATATATAAACAGGTAAATATATGCGCAGTTAGGTAAATAAAAAGATATACCTACCTAAACAGATGTATAGCTATACAGATATATTGATGGGTAGTTAGGTCTGTAGGTAGATAAATAGGCAGGTAAGAAGGTAAGTAGATAGGTCGATAGTTAGGTAGATAGGTGTAGATATATAGTTGGCTACGTGGGTTTTCCGACCGTGGTATTTGCGATCCTATTGTTTGAACACCTGCTGCTGTGGCGTTTCCGACCGATCGGGTTCGAGACGTGGGATTTCCGATCTGTCACCACTCACTTGCTGTATAGTAATGTAAAATAATACAATTATATCCTTAAAATATGACAAGAGTGTTTAATCACTTGCTGTATAGTAATGTAAAATAATACAATTATATCCTTAAAATATGCCAAGAGTGTTTAATCACTTGCTGTATAGTAATGTAAAATAATACAATTATATCCTTAAAATATGACAAGAGTGTTTAATCACTTGCTGTATAGTAATGTAAAATAATACAATTACATCCTTAAAATATGACAAGAGTGTTTAATCACTTGCTGTATAGTAATGTAAAATAATACAATTATATCCTTAAAATATGACAAGAGTGTTTAATCACTTGCTGTATAGTAATGTAAAATAATACAATTATATCCTTAAAATACGACAAGAGTGTTTAATCACATGCAGTATAATAATGTAAAATAATACAATTATATCCTTAAAATACGACAAGAGTGTTTAATCACTTGCTAAAGAAAAATATTTAAACATGCCTAAGTGTGCGCTATAGGCCTACGTAGCCAGTCCTAAGACTGGATAAAATGTGAAGGGATATTTTTCAAATGATTTACATAATTGATTGTGGAGTAGTGATGTGACGAGTCGAGTATTTCGTCGACTCGATTAAATCGCCGTTTAAACTTGCTAAATTTGTCGTTTCAGCTGCTACCTGCTAATTTTGGAATTCGTAAACTATTTGACCGAGTCGATACTCGAGTATCGTAGTATAAGAATCGAGTCGACTCGATACTCTGTTGACTCGATACCTTTCGAGTATAATACTCGACTCGTCACATCACTATTGTGGAGTAGTGAAATGAATGGTAGGAAACCCCAAGTGGTTTTGTCAGTGGTAGGAACTCCCACGGATGAAATTTTAGTGATCAGAAATACCACGCCTGTGTCTGTGGTCGGAAGTCCCACGGTCGGAAAGTCCACGCAACCATATAGTTAAACGGATAGTCAGGAGGGTAGTAGTTAGAACACACAATTTCCTTCCAGAGGAGAAATAGTTTTTGTAAAATTGTGTGCATCTAAAAATCTTATTTTAATTCCATAAATTCTTTCATTTTCCAAAATAAGCGAGTTCCAGAGATAATAAAATTAATTTTTTTTACCGAATTTTAAAGTTGTATTATAATTTTTAAGAAATATGTTTGATTAAACCTTCAGAAATAGGTAGGTATTATTTTTATGTTATTTTTCATTACCTGTATATAAAATCTACAATAAGGGAAGGTTCAAATATTACAAATGTTTTATTTCTGTCGTTCAGTTAAAACGACCGTGCTAAATCCATCGCCGAACAATTTGGTACTTCACGGGTTGTGATAAAGTTTGATAACGGCAAGATGTCAATCCTAGAAATAGGTTACGAGGATATTCTAAATAATATATTAGCAATATATATTGGCATCAGACTTCCGACCACGGTAAGTAGGAAAATAGTGAAATGAAAATAATGGCCACTTCTGGTAAAAATGATGTGAAAGTGCAAATTATAAACGAGCCAACTGAACAATCGGTTGTGCTTTGTAATAACACGGCTATAATTAGGCATTAAAATCTGTTGCATTTTAATGTGGATTTAAAGTGGATGGGTTATTGCAGAAGATATGTATTAGGCATTAAAGTCTAACATTAATGTGTATGATTTAATAGGAGAAGATATGTATTACTTCTACATTTAAGAATGCTGATTATTATTACACTAAAGAAAATTGAGCATTACAGAAGTTAAGATGAGTGTACGTAACTTAAACCTAGATTTGCTGCAGCATAGAAGGTTTTAAATAAGAAATACAGAAAGTAGAATAAAAAATAGTAAAAATATAATAAAAATAGGAAGTAAGTAATAAAAGAATTTGACGAAGGCTTCCACGGAAGAATGTTGGGTATAAAATGGAATAAATTTGGGTTAAACATTAAGTACTGAGACCCTTGAGTACGTTAAAATCAAATTTCACATTTCCTTTTTCTCTACATTTATAGACGAACATATAGTGTTTACAGAAACAATCATAAAAATAAATAATGCAAAGCTTTCTGTTACACTAGTATATAAAACTATATTAAGGTAAAACAAAGTTTATTTACAAAAGGACAGAGTCCTGCGTGAAGCAGGATCTCGTAATTTTAATGGGAAAAGCACGGCATCACTTGCAGACAGTTTTGATGTTTGTGTAACAATGTCCTGTCCCTCTTCCTCCTTCTCCTCCTCCTCTTCGGAATGACGTCAGGTGTAGGTGTAAACATTATTCTGGGGTAGCCAAAGACATACATTTCCAAATGTAACAAGTAGCCTAGGTAACTTTCATTGCAAGCGCCTGAAATGGGCAGTAAATTGATTAATTCTACAGTTCCAATAAATGTTTTTGAAAAATAAAATGTGTGATGTAAATAAGTTTACTCTTTGATATACAGTACAATTAAAAAAAAATAGTGCAACCAGAGACATATTAATCATTCCAGTAATATATAACATATTGTATAATCTAAGGTTTGTGACCGAAGTAGTGTTTCAGGGATGCGTAACGTCGTCTGTAGACGTCTTAGACTTCGTCAAAAGACGTTTGAATATGTAAAAGACGATAACCAATCTTTGATATACAGGTTTTATTTCAAATATAAAAATCACTATTTAACATAGGCGTAGATTTAATATTGTGAGTAGCGGTATAAATATTTCACCTTTTATAAAGGAGTCAATGTTTCTTTTTAATAAAAAGATACCTTTCTGTTTTAAAATTTGTTTTCATTATGACACAAGAATTTTTTAAAACTATTTTCCATCTAATAAACTGTCAGTAATAAAATCCTTCAGTCGCTGAAACGCTAGTGAGTTATCTTATATCGAAAAAAAGTAGTCATGGACTTTATCACCCGAGAAACTGAAGTCATTTAGCTAGTACAAGTATTGCTTATAATAACAAATTATCGATTATTGCACAAGGCACGGATTATTGCTACTTACCGAATGGTCGGTTGCTGGGCTTTGGTCGGTTGCTAGGCCTCGGTCGGTTGCTAGGCTTCGGTCGGTTGCTAGGCCTCGGTCGGTTGCTAGGCTTCGGTCGGTTGCTAGGCCTCGGTTGGTTGCTAGGCTTTGTGTAGTGACGACAACGCGTTCCTCTAATTCCACTTCCTTCACTGCAACCAAAAGATAAATTGAGTTATATTCTCGTCAAAACCTCATCTACAACTTGTGAAATATGTTTAAGTATAAAAGTTAGTTGTGTTTGAATCGTTCGTCAATGTTGAAGTCTTGTCGGAAACTATTCTACCAAAAGTCATTCAAAAACGGATAAATTCTGCAGTAGAGAGATACATATAAACATATTCTACATTGGAATAGCGAGGAGCGTGCCTTTGCCGTTGAGGCCTACTTTTCAAGCGGATGTTCGGTTATTGCAACACAGCGCGCATTTCGGAATCGCTTTAATTTAGTCCCGTTGGCTCCCGTCCCAGACTGCAAATCAATTGTTACATGGGTCACTACATTCAGACAAACTGCAAGTGCGACAAAACGAAGAACTGGAGTCCCTCGGCCCGTTAGATCACCTGAGAACATTGAAGCAGTGAGAGCGTCAATGTTGCGATCACCACGGCGTTCTGCGCGCAAACACGCATCTGCCCTTGGACTATCCGATCGTTCTGTGAGAAGAATTCTTCGTGATGATCTTCATTTTCGTCCCTATAAGATGGCGATAGTGCAGGAACTTTCAGAACGTGACTTCAATTCTCGGATGAACGCGTGTGAGCTTCTTCTTGATGTCGTTCCCGAGGGTGCTATTGTTTTTTTTAGCGATGAAGCCCATTTTCATTTGTGTGAGTCGGTTAACAAACAAAACATGAGCTACTGGGCTGACGACAACCCTCGAGAATTGCATCAAAGGCCTTTGCATTCACCCAAAGTCACAGTGTGGTGTGCAATTTCCTCAGCTGGAATTATTGGTCCCTGGTTTTTTGAGGAAAATGAGGTTACAGTGACAGTGAATTCGGACCGGTATGTAAACATGCTACAGAATTTTTTTTTCACGGCTAAAAGAGTTAGATTTGGGGGACAGTTGGTTCCAACAAGACGGTGCAACAGCACACACTTCAAGAGCATCGATGGCTGTTTTAAGGGAACACTTTCCAGAGCGCCTTATCTCAATTAGAGGCGATTTGAAATGGCCGGCAAGCTCTGTCCCCTTGTGATTTTTTCTATGGGGTTTTTTGAAATCCCGTGTTTATGTGAACCGTCCAAGAACCCTACAAGATTTGAAGACCAACATCCAAGAAGAAATTGTCAACATAATACCTGCTACGCTAACAAGAGTCACGACAAACGCCAGAAATCGGTTTACGCAATGTATGGAGAATGAGGGACGTCACCTAACAGAATTGATCTTCAAAACAATGTAAATAAAAAACTTTAGACATGTATCTACATTATAAAAAACAAATAAATATTTTCAAATGCATACAATAGCTTTTATTGAGTGTTCAATAAAGGAAGTTATGCTGCCGCACCCTGTACTTGCTACAAGTACGTAGTGATCTTATTTGTTTATTTCCGAGATAAAAACCACTTTTATAGAGGCGTATGTAGAAGACAAAATCAATTAGAATCTAATATGAAGCAACAATACCTGCACAAGCTGTGTGGTGTGTTTTATTACCAATATCTGAAGCTGATTGGTTTTTGTAAAAGTTCTGTGAACTATAGTCCTGAGTGTCGTGGCCATTTGTTTCCTGCAAATACATACAAACTGTGTAATATTTCCTGTAACTATTCTATGATCTCAAATGTTTTATTGAAAACAAAATTGTAAAAAAGAATTTAAAAAAAAACGTTTATTTCTAATGTCATTAAAATATTTATTTAAATCGTTTAAAGAAGACATAAATACCTCCTTTCCTGTCCGCTAATATTCTGATCGTTTAAAATTATTTTTACTTGGACACTAGTATTACAAGTATTTGCTTATTCACGAAACACATTTCTATCTAATCAATCCATCTGCTGTGCTTTGGTTGCTAACTTGGTGTGAAACATTCTTACATGGAGAGCCAATAGTTATTGAAAGAGCATTATTGTTATTATAATAATTATTATTATTATCATTAATATTTCATATTTTTCTCTCTAAAAACCAAAAATGTTAACACTATTTACTCTAACCACCATCAATTTCTCGAAGCTGAGCTGCATAAACAATATTGTGTGAAGTAAATAGTGAGCGGGCGCCATCTATGAGCTGCTTGTGTAAACAATACTATTCCTACAAACACATTCAACTAAAGTAAATACAAATGTCTAATATTATTTTCTCTGTTTTCTTCCTTTTTGTTTTAAACATTTAAACATTGAATACTTAAAAGGATGTGGCCAGTTACGGTCTCCAGATCAGGAGTTAAACTGGGGAAAATTCTGAGTGTTTTTTTTTTGAAAAGTTAAAATTACATCCTGTTTTACGGGGTAAGGAAGCGTGGGGATACCTGTTTCTATAATAATACCAGTTTAGTAACTTTGTCCTCCTTAATGAATGCCTTCCTTCTTTTTTCTTAATGAGTTATTAAACAAAATCGGGAGTGCGACGATAAATCTGTAAGAAAAAGTATTTCGAAATGGCACAAGAACTTCTCGATCAGGCAGCCTAAATACAACATAAGAACAAGTAAGGTAGGAAAAACCGATTGTTATTCGCAAGCCAATGCAAGAAAGTCAATTATAACGTTTAACTCACCTTAAAAGTAGCCTAGAATTGAATTTGTTGATTTTATTACAAAAACTGAATTAGTTGTTTTAAAATAAAACAAAATAATTACCTTCTTTCTCCTTCCTGGCGCCGACGCAGCACGTGACTGTAACAAGATAAGGTGTAATTAAAGAGATAATTTTACAAGTTATACAGTAGTGTTGTATTGATTAAACGACAGTTTAGATGGTGTATATATTTATTATTATAGCATTCTGTGTTTATTTTTACGTGATTAATAGACTAATACAAACACAAAACACACACATACTGAAACGGGTTAAGATTGTCTCGTTTCAATTCAATAAAAAATTAAAATAATCTCCATTTATGAAATATAATTTAAATAAATTTTCAAGCCATGAATATTGACCATTAAGTCTATAATGCTAAAATAAATTG
>JBAIZL010000002.1:151993713-152003713 GCA_036971475.1 Prosapia bicincta
AGTCCTGATTATGCAATAACCGTCCTGCTTAGGAAATAACAGCTCTGCTTAGGCAATAACCGTCCTGCTTAGGCAATAACCGTCCTACGTACTAAAGCCTGTATTCGCTAAGTGGTGTCATAACTACCTACGTAATTATATTCCTCTGCAGGCACTTACAGACATTTATACCTATAAACGTGTATACCTATCCAGTTATTACAGTCCTCCGTAGGTGATAACTTAACAGGTCGTCTCTGCTAGTTTAACTTTCCTCTCTCTAAATGCCCTAACCCTTAGTTCAATTCTTAATACCCTAGTTTTTCTCCCACAGCCGTTGTACATTACATGTCCTAAAGTTTCCACACATAAATTAAGCTTCATGAGCAGATAGTAATTTGTAAGTATCAATATCAACTACCTAGTGAATTTTTTTCACTATCTTCAACAGATGTTTTGTGAATTTTCACTAAGTCTTCCAAGAGTTTCTCGCTTGCCTCCTCTCTACCTGAAATTCACCCATCTCTTCGTTACTTTTGGTGAAAAGCAATTGTCTTTTATGAAATGTCGTTCGACTTATTCTTCTAAACCATACAATTAAAATCACCTTAAGGAAGAAATGTGTCTATAAGTCTCGAAATTTTGTCCACATTTTATCAGAGCAATCGAATCCCACCTGTTTCCACCTCCTTTTAACACACTACGAGTAGTAGAACTTCTATGATAACAAAGTCATGCTATGAGTTCTAATTTTTCGACATTTTTATTCTTTTCTTTGTCTTTTATTAATTGTTTACGACGACAACCACTCCTTGATCTGTTATTTTATTATGTTTAATAAACTATAGTTTAGATATATGTGTTCTAATAAATCATTTAAGTAATAATTACTGTCGTATTTAAATGTAAAAAAATGTAATGTTTTAAAATTAACCAAAGAACCAACAGCCAAAAATTTTATAAAGTAAAATTATACGGATATAAAAGGAGAAAAAATGAAGTGTAAGGAGATTCTAGCTTTGACGAAGGTATGGCTAACATCGTCACGTTTTAAACTGCTCGATGCCTTTAAGGTCATCTTTTACTAAAGCATTTCTTAATTCTATAGTTTTTGACGTGCAGTGAACAAAACATGATAATAAACCATTGGTTTTGACATAGTATTTCTGAAACGTATGCCTTACAGCTTATATTTCCATCAGGATACGCTATTAGTCACCTCAAAGTGCATATTAACTGATCCGAGAAGGCAAATGCTGCCTTTGGATTGGTCGTGTAGCTCCTCTGTACATGAAATATCTGTAAATTATTTCTTCTACCTACCTTGCCAATAGTTACAATAACAACACGTGAATAATGTTTAATTTTATATCGTGTGCTGTGTATTATAAACTTATTGTCTTGACTATTTTGTGTTTTTACTTTTTTTCTTGTCAAAATTATTATGGATTGCCTACCGCCAAATTATCATTATAAAATAATGGAGGAAAGATTTCTTCAAATATATGGTTTAAATACAAATATTGTAATATTTTGGCGTGAATTAAACACTCCAATTTTTAACTATAATAATATAAACATTTCATTTCCGATAAGTGAAGGGCTTTTAGATATTTTACCTTAGAACGCTCCAAATTCAACGAAATTTCGTAAACAGACGCAATTTGACGTCCTTAAGCAAATTTCAAAAATTGGTTACCATCATTTTTTAGTATTTGAGGCACATGTAATTTATTTTGAGGCTTGCATTACTGAGGCCGCAATAATTTTTTTAAAGGCTCTACGTCTTTGACAGTTAGTGGGGAGTGGGAGGTGCTACAGACCAATCAAAAGGCAGTATTTGCCTTACAGTGCCTTCTTGGATCAGGTAATATGCACGGTACTTCTGAAACGCCAGGTGAATCAAGTAAATTAAATGATAACATATTATTTCGTGCAACAGCTGATTTTGTGTTATAGGTTATGTTGTAGAACAGCTGTTTTTCACAAAGATTATCAATAAATAGTTTTGATCGGTTTATAAATATATTAATTTCTTTAAGTCTCAATAGAAATAATTAAGTATGAATATAATAATAATTTATGTATTTTTAGGTCCTTATTACACTTTATAAAGAACTAATTTGAACTAAATTTGTTTTTAAAAAATCTAATAAATATGTTTTGTTACCCAGATTATGTGTTTACTAAATACAGTAAATATTAGTCTTTATTAAATACATTCCTCAAAATAAAATGTAAAAATTGAGTAAAAAATGTATTTTAAATACATATTTTCAGCGATTTTCTTCGAAAGTTTTGCAAAACTATCAGTTTTATTCTGTAAATACTAATATAAATTTTCTTTTCATCTTATTGTGGGTGTAGGCTACATAACTCTGTTCGTGCTTTGTAGTAACTTGAAAGAAACATACATTAGGGTACTCTTACCATTCGGCGAATAAGGAGAGATAGGAAGAGTGAGAGATTTCAGAGGGGTTAGAAAAAGTGATAAAACCTTTATTATTATATTACATAGCCTAGAAAAGGTTGTTACAATAAAATTTTTAAAACTGTATTTTTTTATTTATATTTTATTCGCAATTATCGAACATTGATTTTTCACTTGTTTACTAAAATTAACTTCATTTCATGAGAGTACTGAAGTAGTTTGAGCTGTAAAAATTTCTGCTCACTCGTCCCGCAGAGATAGTGAAATCAAGGTCATTCTCCATGCCCAGCTTGAAAAAGCCGTACTCTCCCCAGTTATTGCCCCAAGTGTTGGCAGCTATCCAGTAAGGGCCTACAGGCGACTGGCCCCAACCTAACAGTTTAACTGTCTTGTATCCGAGGAAGTCTCCCATTATGTGGCGGTAGACACCTATTAAAAAAAAAAATTAGGTGGTACCTTGTAAGTGAGAAACATCAAAATTACATTTGTGCTGGTGCATGAATGTTGCTTTTAAGGTCTAACGGGGTGGTCAGGCTGTATCATTCCCCACCTAGGAAAGAGTTTTTAATCTTAGGATTCTGCCCTGAGGTAAGTCCATCAAAAGTGGATAAGGGGCCGATTGTACTATATGAACAGGACCAATCAGATGGGGTGTCGAACGTACGGAAAACGTTCTAAGGGTCTCGAAAGCTTCCGGAAAAGCGGGCAAAGCAGTAATTTCTGTTTGGAGTATTATCTAGTGCCAGAGCGGCTCGATGACCAATCCTGGCTTTACAGTAATTTTTCTGGGCTACTACAAAGCGATATCAGCCTCCCCTCTACGCTAGTCAACCGGTTGGGGTCCCTAATGTTAGTTAAATTCGTGGGGGTGTGGATTAACATGGTGGATTGTCGATTATGCACTAACTTTGTGTTCTTTGAACGAATGAATAAGAGGCGATGGCTTACGTGATCCTCGTCTAATTTTTCATATTTCACCCTTTTCTCCTTCATCAAACATATTCACAAATAATCTGGTGAATGAACCCCAATGGTTAGTCTGTATCTTGGAAGTGACTTGAAGCACCAATTCCGATGTTTTCACTAACAATAGTATTTTCATTTTATTGAGTTTTTATCCGAAACCGACGTTTCGATCCCGTTAGAGAGTGAGTCTTACTCAGTTCAGAGTCTCTGCTCACATTGACATCCTATCTTTAATGTTCATTGGATATCCCAACAGTTTTACGTAGCATAGGACGATTTTTAAAACGTGATTCAATGATACTTTTGCACAAAACCAGAGTACTTAATATCTTTTACCTAATGTTTTGGAACTACATGTAAGAGATCACTTCATCGGCAAAACTTTGTTAAAACAAAGACAAGATATCTAAATCTTCAATGCTACTTAGCGTAAGAGTTTCTTCTGTGTTTTTAAGAGTTGCGCTTTTACCTAGTACAAACTTTGACTAATAATCAGGTAATCTCTGTTAATCTTTCATTCATCTCTCTTAGTGGTAAACATTCCACCATGTAACCTTAGACAAAAAGATCACAGAGTGTGAGGTTTCGTGAATCTAGTCCGAAAGTGTGTTGTATGAATAATTTACCATAATCGTTTCAAGGGTGGAAAGTCCTAAAACTGCTCTTTACAGGCAACATTCAGCAACCTTAACCCCATCATGACAGTGAAAGTCGCAAACAATTTGACGCCAACAATATAGAACGTGATATTAGGAAAGAAAAAACTCTACTAGATTCTTTAACTTGTGAACATTATCTACCTTCTGTGCTTTAAAAATTACTGAACAGTCTTTATGTCTGCAAGAATAAAATGTACCGAGGACGAAATAAAAGGTAAAAAAACAAATTGGTTTAGAAATTCTCGAAGAATCTAAAGAAATTAGGCTTGAAAAAAAACTTTAAATAATTATCAGTTTCTTGAATATATACTCAAGATTTAATGTTTTAAATAGGCCTTAGTTATGGAAGGATAATCATATGCGTAGGAATTGGTGCCTTGTAGGTTACATGCGACATGAGAATTAATTCACTACTTGCTTAGCGACTGTTCTAAAAAATTTGAATTATCCTGAGGGGTCTGAAAACTATTGACAAAACAAACGTTGAATTCTATATTTCTTTTGTTCATTCACTCGGCAGCGTTGAAATTACGTTTCACTGAAACAGAATAACTTGATACCTCAAGCTCTTCAAGAATCTTTTATGTTTATCAGCAAATGGATATAAGTAAGAGAAATATAAAATAACCTTGGCACTCTCATTTCCTAATGCCATTCACTCTCTATCTTCTTTCTAATTTGTTTTTTTTTATATAGAGAAAAGCAATCCCGCCCAAAAAAAGATTAGCGACAGCATTTTTCATTTGTTCTTTAACTATTGTTGGCTTCACTTCGTAAATGCTATTTTTGACGAAACGTCGGAACTGCTTTTTTTTGAACTCTACAAAATGAACGGATGCACTCCGGATATATATATATATATATATATATATATATATATATATATATTAAATATGGTAATATGTTTTCTTGTAATATAGTTAATAAATTTAAAATATTTCAAAAACAAGAATACTTTTATTCCATTTGTTATTCTAAGCTTTTCGCCGATAAAACAGTACCAGCATCTTCAGGAAAATAATTATCTAATAATAAAATTAATTTAAAAAAATTAACAAACAACAACAATAATTAAAATAATATGCACGAAAAAAATGGAGTATATAATATAAAATATCAAGCTTGTAATAAATTATATGTAGGACAAATAAAAAAGAAATTAAAAAAAAGATACAAAGAACATTTAAACGCTTATATCAAACCAAACATATACAAATCAAATTTAGCAACTCATTGTATTAATAATGGACACGAATTTCCTGAATTAGAAATTATGAAATTAAATAAAGGATTAAAGATGAATATATGTGAAACATTGGAAATTTATAAGCATAAAGGTAAAGACAAATTAATTGATGAACAAATTCAAGTGATATCAAGGCACCAAACTATTTATAAAGTCATTGATGTTATAGAAAAATTATTACATAAGTGCATTACTTATAAACATATGGTACTTTGTAGTACATATGATTTAATTTTTGTAAAAATATTTTGTTAGATAATTATTTTCCTGAAGATGCTGGTACTCTTTTATTGGCGAAAAGCTTTGAATAATATATGCATTGAATATATATGCAAGTATTCTTGTTTTTGAAATGTTTTTAATTTATTAATTATATATATATATATGTGTGTGTGTGTGTGTGTGTGTGTGTGTGTGTGTGTGTGTGTGTGTGTGTGTGTGTGTGTGTGTGTGTGTGTTGGTGTGTGTGTGTTGGTGTGTGTGTTGGTGTGTGTGTGTGTGTGTTGGTGTGTGTGTGTGTGTGTGTGTGTGTGTGTGTGTGTGTGTGTGTGTGTGTTGGTGTGTGTGTGTTGGTGTGTGTGTTGGTGTGTGTGTGTGTGTGTGTGTGTGTGTTGGTGTGTGTGTGTTGGTGTGTGTGTTGGTGTGTGTGTGTGTGTGTGTGTGTGTGTGTGTGTGTGTGTGTGTGTGTGTGTGTGTGTGTGTTGGTGTGTGTGTGTTGGTGTGTGTGTGTGTGTGTGTGTGTGTGTGTGTGTGTGTGTGTGTGTGTGTGTGTGTGTGTGTGTGTTGGTGTGTGTGTGTTGGTGTGTGTGTGTTGGTGTGTGTGTTGGTGTGTGTGTTGGTGTGTGTGTTGGTGTGTGTGTTGGTGTGTGTGTGTTGGTGTGTGTGTGTGTGTGTGTGTGTGTGTGTGTGTGTGTGTGTGTGTGTGTGTGTGTGTGTGTGTGTGTGTGTGTGTGTGTGTGTGTGTGTGTGTGTGTGTGTGTGTGTGTGTGTGTGCGTAACAAGGATGCCATGTACAAGTGCAATTCCCTAGGCTCATAAGCATTGTATGGAATGATTTGGCTGATGAACTAGCAAAACCGGTTGGAAAAGTGGCCAACCTAACTCTACAAAGAACAGCATTGACCATCTTTCCTATTCTCTTACTCGGACTAAATTAGCGTATTTTGCCAAAAAAATGGGAGCTTTTAGCCTTTATGGGCCCGTTGTCCAGAATACTACTCCGTATTGAAGCGGTCGCCAGATTTCTTCTACTAACTGGCAATGACCTCCAGAAGCATATTCACCAATTCGGAGTAGTGGAAATCCTCACCTGCCCCTCTATCAAAACACCTAACTCTTTTCCAGGTCTCTCTGGCTCCCCTGAGGACCCCACTGGCCGCTACTGGGAAGCATGGCGTCGAATGACTGAAATGCCAGGACTGGGTGTTAGCTTAACCAACCTACCCTCTATCTGTAACTCCTGCCTTACATATATCTCTAGGTTTCGTTTTTTGTCTTTCTCTCTCTATTATATCTTATTTTTCTCTCTTGCCAATAACATTTACATAAAATATGTATATATCATAAATAATAAATATTCATTAATTATTTTATAACAGTTAATGTAATATTTACACAAACAATTAACCTAAATTATCAACAGCAAAATTACAGAAATGTACAAAATAAGAAAATAAAACACTGACATATTTTACTCGGGTTTATATGAGTTAGTATTTAACTATGTTAATGTTAAAACCCATTTATCTTACCGATATGCAATGGAACGAGTTATTTATAGAACGGTTAAGCTACCCTACCTGATTGGTAGCAGTGCAGGTCCTCGTAAACCCTGATGTCGGCTGTCACAGGTCCATAAAGGTAGATCTCCCTCTTAATTTGTTCAACGCTGGGGTTCCTCATGTAAAACGCTGTGCTAGCTGCAAGGAAAAGCAACACACCAATTGGTTAATAACTACAACATTTCGTAAAGGTCTTTTAAGGCTAAACGTATGATTCGGGGATTATGTGTTGCTTAACGGGTTTCTTCCCAAATCTCTTTGTTCGACCTTGTATTACTACAGGGGTCGGCCTTGCGCAGGTCTACGTACATATGAAATAATGCTGAGCGCCAGAACAAACGCCAACAACAATGTTATTGAATTATTGTTATTTTAAAACTTGCTTCTTTAATAAAAAAAAAAGGCTAAAATGCAGATTTATGAAGCCCAGCAATATTCCCATGATAACACTTGAGTAACTTCCCTAAGATGAGATATCATATTATTATATCATATAAATTATACTTTATAAACAATATTAGTTTTATTTAAATTTATTAGTATTCTAAACTTATTTATTGTAAATATTTACTACAATCAGTATTTAAACAATATATTGTTAAACTTGGATATATGCACTGCAATCTCAGACAGAAACCTACAGCGCTCTGTAGGCAATTTAAGGACAGTAGTAACCTTGGAACTGTGAACGAGTATCGGAAGCAAAATAATTAAAGAATAGAAGGGCTTTTAAGTGTATTTCTTGAACAATAAAACAAATCAAGTTTAAAAACTTCAGTCAGTGACCGCCTTGATTTTTAAATAACAACAGCCTTCTATCAACACTGCCAAATGGAAAACCTTACCTGTCTCATAGCATAAGCCCTGTTTCAGCGTCTTATTTGCAACCAGGGTTAGTTTGCTGTAAAAACTACATGGTTTAGTAATCCTCTACTTCTGACTGAGAAGTTACATTTTTCCAATAAGAAACTAATGTAAATAACTTATAGATAATTGATTGAAAATTATCGATTGGAATTTATACTAATTTAATGTAAAAATTTAATAATAATAATAATAATGCATCCATTTACGTAGTAATTAACAATTGTTTTAAAATTGTATTTAAATTTGAAAAAAGTATTTGAAGCCTGTTTATTGTGAACAAGTAGATTTTTCATTAGTTCACACATTTTCATTACTCATAAAATTAATGTAAATTTATTTCAACTTTGCATTCTTATTTACGAATACGCAAATTCATAAGTTCATGAGAAACGTTCTAAATATAGACATAGTATTCGAGTTATATATATAAACTTAACTCTCACTACAGCCTTGACTTAAACTAATCTTACGACTCGAGAAAAATGTAAGATATAGACTTAAGCAAAAACTTACTTTTAAAAACTTGTTGATACGGGTATGAAAATGGGTTGTTTGGTTGATACGGATAATTGGCTGGATAATAAGGGTAGGAATTGAGTGGTTGATTAATGTAAGAGTTCAACGGTTGGTTAACATAAGAGTTGAGTGGCTGATTAAGTAAGGGATTAAACTTTTGTTTAGAGCTGGATTTCTGTGGCAGATTACGGAAGGAAAGTGGCTGATTAAGGTAAGAGCTAAACGGTTGGTTAGCATAGGAGTTGAGTGGCTGATTAAGGTAAGAGTTAAACTGTTGGTTACCATAGGAGTTGAGTGGTTGATTAGGGTAAGAGTTAAACGGTTGGTTAGCATAGGAATTGAATGGCTGATTAACGTAAGAGTTAAACGGTTGGTTACCATAGGAGTTATATGGCTGGTTAATGTAATAGTTGCTTGATTGATAATAATAGGGATCATAAGGTCTGTAAGGGTTGGGCAATATTTGTTGTGGATTGTAACACTGCTGTGAGCATGTTGGAGTCATGGTGAGGTTAACAATTGGTTGGGACCACACGTCAGCAGGGCAGTCTTGGATACCGAACGGTTGGCAGCCCTGAAAATACAATAAAACTAATGAATTTATAATATTGGCTATTTTGTTCAACAATATAACTAGAACACGTTTAAATAAGGAAAAAAAATGTAAAACAAAATTATGACCTTTGTATTTTGTTAAATAACATCAGAGTAAGATTGTCCCACAAGTCATTTTTACTATATTTCCTAAATGGGTTTATTTAATAATTGTATTTAATGAAAGTTACAATCTGTTGTTAAATGACTATAGACAATCAAAGTTCAAATTTTATAAATAAACATGGCTCTCATATAATAGCACTGAATTGAATACTTATGATGAAGTTTATCAGATACATGTAGTACACTAAACATATCAAATATTTGAGTTTTAAGCACATTTGAGACGAAACGTGTTTATAATTTACGAAGATCAAAACTCTTGTAAGCGAACAATAAGTAAAACTAAAAGGATGTTAAAATTAGAGTCAATTGACGTGTTTCATGTTAAATACAATAAACCTGAAAATTGGGACTTGGCAAAACATTAATTGGCTAAAAAACGTTTTTTTTTTCAAAATAGAATAAAAAATTTATAGTTTTTTAAACTCAAGAAATAAAAATAACATATTATAACTCTTGATCGAAGTGTAACTCAAAATAAATATTTTAAAATTTTTGTTTATGGAATATTGTTTTTGAGCTTGTAATGAGTACAATTCGGGGTGATCATTGGCCGTGACTGACGAGAGGACAAACAACTGCGGATCTACTATAACTATAGTATTTTAGTAAAAGCGTTATTTTTAAATTAACTTCAAGTTAGTTATAAGTTTATGGTAGACTTAAGTTACACTTCTTTATGTCACACACACACATACACACACACACACACACACACAAACACACACACACACACACACAAACACACACACATTTAAAAGAAACATTATGTGTAATGATTTATGATAATGACTTGCATAATAAAACGCGTTTATTATGTTAGACCTATATATAT
>JBAIZL010000002.1:152006213-152028713 GCA_036971475.1 Prosapia bicincta
GGGGTTTGCTTGGTTACTAAACTATAAAGAAGGGTACGTTAAGAAACAAAATATTGAGAATTCCTGACTTTAACATACGTGAAACATGAAAGATTAATAACAAATAGAAAAAGAATTGAATAAGTAAGCCCCTATGTGAATCGAAATTTGTTTAAGGTGTCATGTGTCCATAGAGAAAACAAAATAATATTATCCGTTAAAACTCTACAGTACTACGACATGTACATGTGTAGTAATATAAGAGCATTAAAATTTAAAAAATGAAGATGAACCATGAAAAGTATATAAATATTTTTTTAAATGTCTGGTTTAGATATGCACTTACCCAGTCACCCCTACAGTTGCACCCCTGGTGCAACGGTTGCCTAATGGAGTTACAGTACGCATAACGTTGTCGTACATCGTAACTGTACGGGATGTTGTAACTTCCAACTGCAAAGTAATCCTCTTCGGTAAACTGGTTGAACTTCAACATAGATTTCTGGTTTGATCTTCCATTGACCCTCATGTAACCAACCCTTGAGTATGGCGGCATTATCTGGCTGCTCGCTCCCTGATAAGGAGTTGAAACAAGATGAATTATCGCCACAATACTCATCGATTACTACTGACACTTAAGCTTAGCTTGTGACAAATGCAATTGTTAAAGACCCCCTCAAGCACCAACTCACAATCCACAATTTATTTCTTCGTACGCGTTTCAATGTGTGTGATGATCATCATCGGGTAATATAGTTATACAAAATCGAAACTAATTATAAGTTAAAGTTATAACTTTTTTGTGAAAATTTATATATATTATATATAATTATTATTATATTTATATATTATATAAAATTATATAGAATATATATATATATTGTACTTATAGCTAGTTACAGTTATTTTATAATTCTAGTTACATTTTAAAACTTCAGTAGTTATACTCACTGATGGTGATGATGATTTTTCATTGAAACCAGTACGTGAAAGAAATAATTAATTTTGAGTCGACATACGTTATTAATTAACTACATTGATAAATGTATAAAATAACTATAGCGTACACTATGAAATATCATTGCACTCCTAAAATTTAAACAAAATTCTGCTTTTCAAACTTTGCAAGTTGTGTTTTGAATTACTAATATTAACACTCACCTTATATATATATATATATATATATATATATATATATATTGTATAAATTTTCAATCGCTAATGAAATACTTTTCATTGATCCTCTAAAGTTCAAATATATTTCTACTTTTTATCTATTTATTAAATGATTTAAAAAATTGAGTTGTTTAAAAAATGTAGTCAATTCAGTTTGAATCCAACCTAAAGACGTCATCTTTCTTTAAAATTAAATATAATATATTAAAATTTGAAAAAACTGTATTACTAACAAGTGTCATCTCTTACACGTTTTAAAAAATCTATTTGAATTGAGTGGATGAACAAAACGTATTTTATTAACGAATTAAAATTTGAACAAGAAACATATCAAAGCCACTGAGGATATTCAAATACAAAAATTATATATTAATTTTATTATTCATTATTAAATTAATAAATGATTCTTGTATTTGAACACCCTCAGTTGTTTTTACTACTATACAAGAAACATATATATATATATATATATATATATATATATATATATATATATATATATATATGTGTGTGTGTTATATATGTTATATATATGTTATATGTTATATGTTATATATATATATATATATAACAACTTAAATTATTCAAATAAAAGAATATTATTTATTTATATTCAAAGCTTTTCGTTGGTAAACAGTACCAACATCATCATGAATGAATAATACAATAATGCAAGATATAATATGAAAAGTTTTGAATATAAATAAATAATATTCTTGTATTTGAATAATTTATGTTGTTTTAGATTATTAAACAAGAAAACATATTATATATATATATATATATATATATATATATATATATATATATATTTATTTATTTATTTATATATATATATATATATATATATATATATAATACGTTTTCTTGTTTAATAAATTAAAACAAATGTATATATATAGTTTATAAAATATATAGTTTATATAGTATATATATAATTTAAACAATATATATATATATATATATATATATATATATATATATATATATATATATATATAGTATTAGAACACATATATATATATAGTACATATATATAGAACATATATATATATATATATATATATATATATATATATATATATATATATATATATATATATATAGTAATACACTAGTATTAGAAGTAATTGTAATTATTTAATAAAAAGTAACCAAAATTAAAATTCTCCTTTGTTAACCAAAGTAGGAATTGACTTCAAATTTTTTTTTAATTATTTGTTTCATTTTTAGTCTCTACATTTACAGCTTCGTAATATGATTTTCCTTTAATTTTTTTCTGCAATCGTTCATTACTACTCCAATTCATTCAACTTATATATTGTCTCTTCATTTTAAGTTTTATTTCGTTATTTATCGATCAATCAAACTTCACCGATACAGAAATAAAATTAAACCCATTGATCTACTGCCCTCAGGAGAACCGGATTAATAATATCAATGGAGCTGTTTCCCTAAATTTAAAAAAGACAATAGTAACCTTGATTATAACACTTTACAAAATGAAGATTCCACTATAGAGCTATATGTTACACTACATATAATATAGTATGTTAAAATGTACCTTTAAAGTTTTAGGCTAGGTTTGGTTAGAAAAATCGTAAACTAACGTGACAAGTTAAGAGAGCTCTACCTTTTGTGTGATCATCTTATACCAAAAAATATAAAGCGTACACCAAAATTGATGCCGTTTAACTTGTCAACTGGTTAGTTTGCGTTAGGAAATTATATTTATTATTATTTTTTAAACTAAAACTGTCTTGAAGAAATAATTTTCAGTTATAACAATTCAATATTTAGCTCTTTAATTTTGTAGTCCATTACGTTCGGTAAATCGTAATTAATCACTTTAACAATAGTTTAAGGCAGTGCCTGTCTTCTTAGGCAGAAGACATTAATGAAGATCGCCATATAGCGATCGAGAAGTTCTGTCTCAGTAAGTTTTCACAAATTTACAAAATTTAAAGTTCGAATAGTCTTAAACTGTTATTAAAGTGATTAATTACATTATATAGTATTATAGGTTTCTTTTTTTTATATAAAAAGCCTTGAGTGTTGTTAAAGTTGTGCTTATTGAAAAGTTAAGTAATTTTAGTCTTTTTCCTAAATAATTTTAAAAATTTTGGGCCACCAACATTAAGTTAAACATTTTTTTTTCATGTTTCTGTGGACTTTTTATATTACTACGCATATATTCTTTTTCCAATATCCAAACCTCCACGCATGAACACGCAATTGTTATATGTTTAATTTTGTAACATCCTTGAGATGCCTAGGACTAACTTGTTTAAAGTCTTCAAATACCTCTTAAAAGTAATATTTTTCAAAAAAAGAAAAGTGAATTATCAACAAGTATACACATAAAATAAATAAGAACTAAAAATTTGTTAACATATTTTTCTAATAATAAAATAGTACTATTTCCTTGCTTTTTTACTATGAACAGGAAAGGCAAAACGCAGTACGAAATTATACAAGTCTATGCAAAAACTCACACTGTTAATCTTATTTATATTAACTTTTTTTAATCGCTTATTTTGTAACTTTTTAAAGTCATCGTTACTTTGCGTGTAATCTGAACTTCTGAACCATTCCAAATTAATATAATTATAATACCAGGTTATTTTACTTTTTGTTTTAAAAAAAAATCGTTTCTTTAGATATTTTTGCTTTTGGTTTGAAATGAATCCGTAAAAATAGACATAGTATAATTTTAAACACAAACCAATATTATTTACCTGCCACGTGTTGGTAATGTTGGCGTTTATCCTGGACGTTATAAAATCGCATCCCAACATACCCGCCGGCACTGGGGGCCTATAAGGGAATCCAGAATTTGGGTACGGTGGTAGGTAGTTACTTCTAAAAGGTCTTAGATCCTGCTCATAGGTAGGGTAAAGGAAATTAGATGACCCTGGATTCATAAGGATGTTGTCCAGGTACTGAGAGATGTCATTGTACTTCCTTGACCCAAGGACAAAGGACACGCCCAAGGTAATTAGGAATAACACGCGCATTTCCTGAAAACAATATAAAATTTTATATTACATATAGATAAAACGTTTTATATACTACAATAAATCCTTAGAAAATTGAAAATAAAATTATCTGAAAAAACAGACCTTATTTTAGCAACAATCTAGAAAATGAAATGTCTAGAAAATATTCTGTTAACATTTAATTTCGATCGACTAAATTACACGTTACACAATTTTTTTAAACTTATTTTCAGTTGACGGGTTTTGGAAAACTGCCACTATCAGGTGCGTCCAAAATATACAAATAAGCAATCGTTGGCTTTTAACTTTTTGTGTTTTTAGTTAAATTGCAGTTAGATTGCAGTACAATTAATCCAAAATGTAAGAATTAAAAAGAGCAACTGAGATACATTGACTATCGCTGTTGGTGTTTTCGTAATGATTAAGTTAACTTTAGTTGCTACTAGTTCCCATCTTTAAACCCTCGTCGTTTGTGAAATGTGTTTCTGGGAAACCCCTTTACTTAGCTTTCAATCCCTTTTCCACTATGTTAAACTGTTATAAAATATTTACCATTTATTCAAAATTATATTTATTTTATATTTTTATATAAAATTGAAAATTGTTAATGTAAGGAAAATACAGAAAAATCCGATGCGAAGTATTTTTTCCCAAACGTTGCTACGCCATTGTTTCCCAGCTATATGTAAACGTAAAAGACGTTACGAATGTAACTGTACTAACACGTATTTAGGTTTAGAAAGCCTTAGTGAAGGTCGCCCAAGAACCTAGCGGCTAATGTCCAAATAATTCATTTAACAATAAATATAATATTTAGAGTAATATTTTAGTTCTAGTTTCACTCACCAGTTCTAGTTTTCCTAAGCGGTGAAATGAAGTGTCATACAGCTTAGCCTCACCAACGTATTTATAAGCCCAGAGATTTTTAACGTTTAATAAAATCAAATAATATGTGTAATTAAAACGGCCAAATTGTGCCATTTTTATCGTCCTATAACCTTAATTGTTCTATAAAGATAAACCCTTTGTTCCATTAAACTATTAATTAGATTTCAGTAATAAAAGTTAAAACCGATTTGAATTTGTTTTTAATGGCGGTAGATAAAGTTTAAAATTACTTTTAAAATTTAAATTACTTTATAAAAATGTAAATATTTTTCTTTAAAAAATGAAAGAATATATTCAGATTTAGAGAAATTTTAAGAAATTGTAAGCACTAAACAAGGTTTTATCTTAGACTGCTTTTCAAAAACTTCTACTTTACATAATTACAAAATATTTAATGTAATAGTTTTTTAAATATTCGATAGTTTTGTCCCATGACCTTGACACATGGTAGAGTCACTGGATATGAACTCACGTTAGGTGAATGAGGTATAGAGTCACTGGGTATGAACTCACGTTAGGTGAATGAATGTATAGAGTCACTGGGTATGAACTCACGTTAGGTGAATGAATGTATAGAGTCACTGGGTATGAACTCACGTTAGGTGAATGAGGTATAGAGGCACTGGGTATGAACTCACGTTAGGTGAATGAATGTATAGTCACTGGGAATGAACTCATGTTAGGTGAAAGAAAGTAAGGAGTCACTGGGAATAAACTGACGTTAGGTGAATGAAAGTATAAATGTATTCTGAATGAAACCTTATACAATGATTCTAAAGGGAATGACGGCTCTCTGTGCTGGGAGATTTGATAAAACAAACGTCTCCTTGGGACATGCTAGAAAACCTTTGAGAGGCATTCTTCACATGCTCGAACAACTACTAGAAACCAACTGTCTTTAAACTTAACTTGACACCACACTTTAACAACTAACCCTAAAGCCAATGCGACAGGCTCGGAAACCATTGAGTGTCACACATCACGTGCTTCAACAAGTACAAAACACCATTAATTTCCAATTGTCTTTTAAATTTACACTAGACGTCTCTTAGCTATCTCCAACATTTCTCTGACAACTTATCAACGATTTTTTGCCCCAACAACAGACTTTCTCCTCCAGTGCGCACGTGGGACCGGAAAACAGATACCAAGAGTTCAACTTGCTTGTTACTCGAAAGTCACGACAAAGTGTAGCCTACAACGTAACTGCGTTCAATGGATTCTTGGTGCATGCATTACTTTTTCCAAAGATTCTCCACTAAACTTTCTTTTTATGTTTATTTCTTTGTGTCCTTTTTCTTATACATCTATCATACATCATTCGACCGAAAATATCTTGCTTCAGTGATCTATATTCTCTCTCAATACGCACTGATCTTGGTTTATATACTATGCTTAATTAGGACCGAGATCTTATTAACCAAGACCCATCATAGGAGAGCTTTAATTTATTCGAACTTTTGATGACGTCGCCACTGATAAAAAACTCTTGTAATTTTTTCCTACTGTTGATCTTCAATGCCTTAAACTTGACGATGGTCGTATACGTACTTCGAATTTTCTTCCCTGTTTTTCCTGCAAGCTCTTTAAATGACGTTAGCATAGATCAGTCAAATTCTAGTGCTTTTCATTAGGGAGAAATTTGGCTCTTCTAATTTCTTCTTCATTAAAAATTTTTAAATTTTCTTTGTAAAACCTTAGACAAGTGAATGCTCACTACTCTCATAACTATCGTAACATCCTGGTCTAACATGAGGCTTTCCCTGCCATACATTCCACCTCTCATATCCTCTCATCATACACTGACTTTGACGCGTCCCTTTCATTCAACTCACTTCCCTTGTCGTCACATGACACTGATTCTTCCCATGCCATACATTCCACCTCTTATTTCTATTCATTCCGCCCTGACTTTGACGAGTCCCATTCATACAACTCGCTTCTCATAACGTCACACAGCATTGATTCTTTCCATTCCATACATCCCCCTCTCACCCTTGACTTTGATTCTTTCCCTGCCACACTACTCTATTCTCATTACTTCTATCCTGCCCTAACCATCATGTGTCCCTTTCATCCAACTCACTCCTCAAATGTCATTGATTCTATCCGTCACTCTTATCCTTTAATGACATTAATTCTTTCCATTCTATACATCCCACCTCTTATACCCTCTCATCCTGAACAGACTTTGGATCATTTAATGACAGCGTTTCCAGCTGTCACAGCCCCTCATCCTGCCTTGTCTTTGTTGTGTTATCTGCTATACAAACATCTTACCTTCCATATCCTATCTTTTTAAATTGATATTGATACGTTCCTTGCCATACATCATATTATCTCTAACTTGCTTTGTATCGTTCCATAACATATATCTCCAGCTGCATCATTGCCTCAAAGACTCTCAAAGTTCGTTGTTGTACAACTCCATAAGTAATACGTCTTGTACTTCAGCTACTTCCTTCCTAACCCGTCTCTGTTTCCACTGTTAGAGTGAATACTCTACCTGAAAAGCCTTCTAAAACCCAGTAACGTTTCATTGATATCTCTAGCCATAAGAATTCTAATCTCTATTACGCAGAGTTGTCGAACGCACCACGAGGGTATTGCCTTACTTAAATTTGGGCTCGCATGTATAAAAACAGCATGAATGGAGTTACGATGAATGGCCCCAAGTCTTAAACGGGCTGTGAATACAGAGTAATGAAATGTCAGAACGATCACCAGTTACGTAATTTGTTAAACATTTAAATTGTGAAATGTGATGTTCAATTACTAATTATATGTAACCCAGGTTATATACGATCGCCTCTTGTGAGGATCTTGTTTTTTAACAAGCATAGCTCTCAGTTGTGTTAACGTTTGGAAGCCCTTATCGCATATATGAATCGAGCCCGTTTGGTCGTGCATACCACTTAATGCTATGATGTTTGTATTTGCTTAAGGGTACTGACTTTTTAAAAGCTCAACATAAAGCCAGCCCAAAGACATCCATAGAAGTGGTAGGTTTTATCTACAGCACTTCCCATTAACTAAATCACTTTCACCGCGGCCAGATACTGAAGTAACGCGCATGAATAATGTAACCTACGTCCTGACCGATGCGTTCCGTAGGCGTAACTGGAACGGTTCCAAACATCCAAGACGTTTGGTCATCGCTGGACGCTTATGTAAGTTGATTGTGTATATGCAAGAACTGGAATCCTGTTTGAATTATATATGATTAGTTTAAAGCGGATATATGTCAAGGTTAAACTGTGGCCTAAAATATTTCGTTTTGATATTTTAATAGCCTACATAAAAAAAATATTATAAAAGTGAAACAAGATATAGGCCTATATATATATATATATATATATATATATATATATATATAACGAATTAATATCTTTTAATTGACGTTCATCTTAAATTTGCAAGTTTTTGTAATTGGAAGCCCATAAATTAACAGGAATTAATTTTTACAATCGCAAGAGCGTATATAGCTTTTTGTTTTTTCTAAAACTGATAAACCTTTTTCTAATATATAAATAAAACGTTCTCCTTAAAGTTCTATTTAAACGTATTTCAGTAATTACAACAATTAATTTAACAATTATTTCTGACAAAATGATAATTAAATTTCGATTGCAACATTGCGTAGCAACGTAATCATTATGAATAATTTGAAGTATAAATTATATTGATAAATTTAGTGTAAATTATATTATTTTTCACCATTTCTGTAAGAAAAGTAGACTCGGTGACGTCACTATAAAGAGCAAAATGGCTTTAGTTTTTAAGTATACAACTAGAAGGAGACATGGGTAAATGAGTTAGTCGACAATATGAGGCTCCGTAGCAGACAAATAGTAAAAGCAGGAAGCACTCCAGAAGACGTGACGATGTCATTGACGTAGACGAAGTGCGAAGGCATCGTATGAGGCGCCATGTCCTGTGTACTGCTGGCTGTAGGTTTACTGACGGAATAACTGGTTGATCTACGTTATTCTGAGGAAGAACAGTTGGTTCTAAGCTATTTTGAAGGAGGAACTGGTTGATTTAGGTTTCTTTAAGGAGGAAACAGGTTGTTTTAAATGTCTGTGGAGGGAACTGGTTGGTCTAAAGTCCTTTGTAGGAGAAATACTTGAGGTAGAACGGATTTCTGCCTCAGAAAGGGAACATCTGGATTGTCTACGTTTCTCTCAAGAAGAAATTGGGGGCTCTCACATTATTTTAAAAGAGAATATGTTCAATCCAAGTTCCAATAAAGGAGGAACTGGCTGCTTTAAATTCTCCTGGGTGATAAACTGGTGGCTCTTTAATCTTTTGAAAAATGTACGTGTTACTACACGTTCCACTGAGGGGAGAAATAGATGTTCTAAACCTTTTTCTATGCACATGAAGGGCAAATCACAGTTTCGTTGGGTTTTGAAACATTCTCCACACTGTTTATATGCTTTATCGTCTGGCCCAATTCAGGTCACCCGTCAACAAAAATAGGTTGGTATTCTGCCACCATATCAGGGCGCTGATCATCTAGAAAGGTTTAGGCAAAACAGTCGCTTTAATTATGGTTGGGTTCAGTCGTAACAAGACAATCTAAGTAAAATCGTTGGGAGAGTAAAAAGTTTTGTAACACTGACCTAACCTCTCATAAACGCCAGAAATTCATACCCACGAGCGAGGAAAGACATAGTTCGAAAAGTTTCACAAAGTATTTATGCCGTTATTTCCAAGAAATGTGGCCCAGCACGGGACCGAACTTGTTGACTTTGCGTAACAGTTTGTCCCGAATACTCACGACAGGTTTTCTGTAACTGGATGTTTTACAATCTTTCGAAAACAAGACTGCAAAATGTCACTTGTTATGAAACCTTTCCCCAGACAAAAATGTTAGAGACAAGAGCCTGTGGTATTTTTCGGATAACAGTTCCTTGCAAGAGGGTTTCACTGTGTCTTGCGTAAAGTATGAGGTTAATTTTGAAATGTTATTTTTAGGCAGATATCTGACTCTTTTCCACCCTAATAAAGCACACTTTTTTCAATAAATATTCTAATACAAATAAATTGGTTTTGTCAACTTGCCAAATATTGCAACTAAATATGTCATACCTAGTAAGGAAATTTATATTGCGTTTGAATCCACCAAGGAATATAAACTGTGATGCGGAATGTGTAATTTGAACTATCTCCAACTACCGTGTCTTTCGCGATTCATGATTATACCCCACTAAAATTAAATGAGTAGCCTTACTTTGGGTTTCTGTGCCTCTGCTCAACCACTGTGCGTGTTAGTAGGCTTTAGCTAGTCCAGGGGAACTCACCGTACCACCTCCGTCATACCAACTTTCCTCCCATTTCTGTACAAGATGTTACACTTAGTATGCTCCTGAGGACTCGATTCCCAAGACTGTGCTCCCGTTGTAATGCCAGCTCCAGTTAGACTGTACTTAGCGATATCCCTTATTTGTGTTCTGGGGCTCGATATTTCGAAAGGAGATAACAAAGCATTCAAATAGAACAATTTGTCATCTACAATTGTCAGTAAATACTGGTGGTGTCGAAGGACTTGAAGAATGGAAAACACTAAATGGAGAAAAATAAATACAGAGGATGAAAATATAATAAAATACCTACTGAAAATTCCCAAGACGAAAAAAATTAATATGTCTACCTCTTTTATTAATGTTTATTTCTACTCATTATTGCATCATAGTCGAGGCAATGGTTGAGTGTCAAAGAAGGAAATATGTTGGTCACATAAGGGGTCGATCACATTCCTGGCACGTATCTGTCCCAATGTCTTAGCAATTAGCTTTATATTTAGTTCCAATCACTTAATATTTGTTGTGTATTTATTATATCCTTACACTTGTTTGTAATAACTTTGCAAAATCACTACTTACTGATTTTTTCAACAGACGCGTTTCGCCCTAGGTCAGCGCATTAATCAATGCTGTGAATTACTGACAGGACTGTTGTTCACGGGTGTTGTGTTGGTGTAAGTCTGTGGGCATTTCTGTTCTGTGGTGCGTTAATGTTCATATCTTTTTATTTGTTAATTATGTGCTCAATTATGGTGTTTGATTGGGATTGTAAATGACAAAACACAATCCCAATCAAACACCATAATTGAGCACATAATTAACAACTATTCTGAACAATAACACACCACAGAACAGAAATACACCACAGACTTACACCAACACAACACCCATGAACAACAGTCCTGTCAGTAATTCACAGCGTTGATTAATGTGCTGACTTAGCGCGAAACGCTGTTGAATAAATCAGTAAGTAGTGGTTCTTTTGCCAAGTTAATACAAACAAAATGTACAACACAAAAACTGCAAGTATTATATCTTGTCTTTTAATACTGTGTGTTTTCTCTTCGTAATTTCATAAAGCAATTTTCCAAGGACTGTTTCACGTTCATCTTGCTTGCAACTACATTTCTAAATTCCAAGCATGGTTTTTCTACACAAAGAAATATGTACAGTAAAGTCTCGATAATTCGAGATAGATGGGACCGAGACCTCATTAGATTACCGAAAACTCGGATTACTCGGAAGTACGTTCCTGTGCATTAGAAAAAATATAACTTTATATGGACGTTTCTTGGAAGCCCGACTCATTTCCTTAGCATACCGTATTGATATAAATATTTCTTGGAAGCCCGACTCATTTCCTTAGCATACCGTATTGATATAAATATTTCTTGGAAGCCCGACTCATTTCCTTAGCATACCGTATTGATATAAATATTTCTTGGAAGCTCGACTCATTTCCTTAGCATAACGTATTGATATAAATATTTCTTGGAAGCCCGACTCATTTCCTTAGCATACCGTATTGATATAAATATTTCTTGGAAGCCCGACTCATTTCCTTAGCATACAGTATTGATATAAATATTTCTTGGAAGCCCGACTCATTTCCTTAGCATAACGTATTGATATAAATATTTCTTGGAAGCTCGACTCATTTCCTTAGCATAACTTATTGATATAAATATTTCTTGGAAGCTCGACTCATTTCCTTAGCATAACTTATTGATATAAATATTTCTTGGAAGCCCGACTCATTTCCTTAGCATACCGTATTGATATAAATATTTCTTGGAAGCCTAGCTCATAATGTTCTTTTAAATAGATGAAATAGGCTCAAATAGAAATAGCCTCGAATTACACGGAAGCTCGAAATATCGGGACTCGGATTTTCGAGACTAATATATATTACAAAAAACGTAATGTAATCATTACATAGAAACGTTGTATTTATCATACTTGAAATCCTCCTTTATTGGTATAGTCCTCCTGCAGTGTTTGTTTAGATGAGTTTCTAGTTTACTGAGCAACAAAATTAAAACATTTTCAGTTATCCAGGAAACGTCGAGGAAGAAGATTCCGTCAGAACTGAGGTGTTTATGCAGTAATTGTTCCTTCACTTGCTCTTTTCTTCCGCACTTCTTAAAGGCGATTAAATATTTTTCAAGTGAAATTTTTTTTCTACAAATTTAGGGCTACCATTACTAAATTTTATTCTAAAGTACTGAGAGAATACACAGACGCTCGGACCCGTCACATGCATTGCCACTGTGACGTCACTGATGTGTCTGACCGGACCTCAGAAGTAGAACCAGCCAACCCAATAATACATTGGAACGGAACTCGTAATGACTTTTTGTGAATTATTTGATCTCTTCACTACTTACATATTCAATATATTTGTATTAAGAGAAAAAAATTTGAGTTAAAACAGGAATCAAGTATTAGAAAGCGTATTAACACTATAAATCTGTGAAAGGTGTACAGTGTAGCGTGTGTCCACCAGTAATACATTAGAACTCCTCTTTATTATTAAAGTAACTGCAAATTGTTGTATGGACTGATACAAAGAGGCTCTTTGTAATTGTTGTTTGTTACCTCTTTTTGTTTTGTTACGTCCACAATGCACTTCCTTCCCTAATTCAGTGTCCCAACACGTTCCCCTTACGTGCCTCAGGGCTATCTCATGGCCCAGCTGGAGTAGTTCTGCCTGCCGCACTACGTCTTCCAAGAATTCATAACTGTCTCCAGCCTTATACCATAAGGTCCAATACTTTCTCCCACTTAGACACCACGCACTACATCCTTCCTTCTTTCCAGTGGTTATCCTCCACTGCGAATCAAGTTAAACTCTTTCTTCTACACTGCAGTTTAGATCAGCAGTGACTTTTTCAGCGTGTTAACTATACATTGTGTTTGTCTGTTAAGGACACCTTCAACTTGTTGATTGAAAGTTTTCACCTTCTGTGGTCATCTAAAATACATTAATCTAACATCACTAGCAGTTGTACTATCAATTGTCAGACGCAACTGTCTGATAAACATTGGCCTTAATAAATACCACTGAAGTTAAGAAGTATAGGGATATTCCAAATTATCAAGACCGTAATTTCTTCTGGCACATCTGGTTCAGTTTTTTGTAATCGGCTTCCGTCTTACGACTACGTATGGTTTACTGTGCTTTTAAGACATTCCTGGTGGTAGTATTTACAGTATTTGGCACTGCCAATCGAAATATTTTATCTTCTTTCTGATATTTTCTTTTATCATGAAACAAACTTCAGTTCAACTGAAGATATCATCTCTTATACAATTTCATACCTAACATATTTTTCTTGTCGATCAGTTTTAGTTCCCTCGTCTCAGTTTTTTGCCTTTTCTTAGAGTCTCTACTTTTTTATTTCAACCAACCATTACCCGGAACGTCAGTCAATTGTATTCTTTGTGTCAGCATACTGCTTAACGATATTACTATTAGAACAGATAGCAACCAGAAACCTTAATGATAGGATAGAGTGGTCCGATATTACCACTGATCCAGTGTCAGAAATCTGACATATCTTATTTTAATCCTACCTATAATTTCACCAACTCATACAAGTACTAACAGAATAGCCCAATTTAAATTATCCCAAAATGTGCTGCTACACTTCTCTGCATTCAAGATTTGAACTCAGATGAGCAACTTTTGTTATTACAAAGAGAAATGAATTCTGTAAGCATTAAACTCACTCATATTTAACCTGTAGTGGTTAGACTGCATTGAATGATTAAGCAAAAGTCAGTATTCAATTAAATCCCTAATCGTGTAGGGAAATGCAAATACTCTCGCGCTAAAACACTTGTGTGGGACATTGGAAAACCACCTCAGGATTTTCACCTATGTAGTGATAAAAGTGCTGATTCACTCTTTGGAAAGTATATTTTAAGGATAAGCCAGGCGAAGCAGTTTGGTTTTTAGCCAAAGAAAGACTTCAACAACTAATAGCTTTTGAGACCATGTGTTGATCTAGTAGGTTACGAAGATTTAACAGTTCTAGTCTCATGGAAGGAAATATAGGAAAAAAGTGACATAAAGAGAGGGTGACCATTTGTTACTATGAAGATCTTATATACTTCGAGAGCTAAGTTATGTATAATGAAATATTTAATTGTTCGCCATTTTAAAATTCAAAAAATACAAAACATTGTATAATATCAATGAAAAATGCTAAAAATACATTGTCTAAAACGTGTGCTATCACGTTCATACATATGGATCTCGTTTATATTATCATATTTTCGTTTCATACATTTTAGTGTAAACGAATTTTTTTACCTGATTTAGTTAATTATAAAACTTGTGCAAATGTGCATTAATCTAGGTTTTGAATGAATAAAATACATTTTTGTTGTTGTTTACTTTTTACAGTTTAAATAGGGAGCTATCGATGACGACCTTATGTAAACCAGCTTAAATGACCGTCCATTTAGAGAGAATTACTTTCACGTGCCAAACCAGTACAGATCGCATTGTCAGCAATCGATTTCTACTCATTTC
Source organism: Prosapia bicincta (assembly GCA_036971475.1). Lineage (NCBI taxonomy): Eukaryota > Metazoa > Arthropoda > Insecta > Hemiptera > Cercopidae > Prosapia > Prosapia bicincta. The sequence continues at coordinate 152,021,105 of JBAIZL010000002.1, forward strand.
GAAACGCTTCAAATTCGACATTGCATTGTATTGATCGCTTTCTTTAAGCACCCGAAGCATATTAAGCACACGTGACTGTGGCTTGATGAATTAATTTCCAAATGGGAAGAGAGGGAGGGCAAGAGGCGAGACACCCGAGTACCTAGTGGTTCTTCAGTAGTGGCTAGTTGTGAGTGGTGCGAGGTAGACATTGAGGTTCCAGGATTAACTCAGGTAACCTGGCTTGGTTTGTGTTCTACGTAGAGGCTTGCACATTATTACATTCGATATTTATTTATTTATTTTACTATTATTTATTAATTAAACATTTTTAAATAATTAATTATAAGTAACTTTCATGTTAGGATATTTTTAAGGAAATTCGGGGCCAAAAATGTCTTTGCAATGTATGTAATTAATTGTAAAGTATCAACCCAATTGGGTATCATTTATTTCCATCCTTAGAAAAGATCATTAGGTTAACCCTTGTATGACTGAAACTTTGTAATTCATTGCATACATTGTATAGATATATTTGATCTCGAGTTTCGATAAAAGCGTCTTAACCTTAGAAACTATTACAACAAGTTAGGAAAAGATAATCTACAGATAAATAACTTTAGTGTATGAATTGTATTTCATGTAAATATTTACCCGTAGCTTTAAATTAAATTAAGGTTACCTTTAATAAACAAAAACGATCAAATAATCATGAAACACTTCGATACGTTTTTTCTATTATCAGAGGGTCTTCATCAGAGAGTATAAACTCTCAACAAATTTTATATTTACATCACTTACTGTTTTATTTCGTTTAATATGCTAGTGTACAAATAGTCAATAAATGTTCAAGGGATTAATTTTTTTCTTCGATTTTCTCTCTACATCTGTCATTAACAGATCCTTCCATGACTAACTTTAAACCTTTGTTACTTACAAAAGGATAAAAGTAACAATCTTTCTACGCATTGTAGTACAACAAAGGTGGGCTACAAGACTATTGTGAAATAGTATTTATAGCATTCTGTCGTGTTGATGGCGTAGAAAAGATATGAATGCGAGACAGAACTAAAGTATAGAGGCCGTCACCGGAGGGTACTAATGTAGAGCCATGAATCTCCCAGCGAGTGAAGAGTACCACATGGCAGCTAGATCAACACTTTAACAGAGTCTATCCAATAAACCTCCGTAAAAGGAGAGAACACGGAAGAATGTGATTAAGCTCAAAGTTTCTCTATTCCTGAGTGAGGGTGGATCATGGTACGTTGGTCAGGTGTGGTACTTGCTCTCCATTAGGTGATTTGAGAGATTTGTCAGCAATACTGCAGCATAATGTTCTCCGAATAATTTAATTCTGCCACCATAATTCAAAGAACGTAAATCCAAAATCGCAAAAAATGTGCAACTACTAAAAAATCTCTATAAACACTCAACTTATTTCTATCGTTATAAATAACACCCTGTGTTGCACTTTATTGCGTTAACAGTGCCGCTGTAATATGTTTTGCATCTTATTTTGCTTTCCAAAAAAGTCTCTACGGGCGATTTCAACACTTGACATTCGCACATTGCGGTCGCTATTACATGACGAATTAGGCGACGTGTAACACTGTCTGCGACCGAATATTGCGGTTTGTAATTTTGGAGCTTTCATTATAATTATCTAAGAAGCTGAAAGAAAGTTTGGTTATACACTATCAAGAATTATCTGAGTAGAATTGTTATTAAAATCCACGTTTGTAGTTTATTATTATTAGTTTAGCTGTTTGTCTTTATTATTTAGGTCTTCGATCTTAGTTTATTTAGTCCATGCACACAAGCGCGCGCGCGCTAAGAATTTACATATATTTACGAATATATAAACACACAAAGAATATACGAATATATTTATTTGAACAGATACGAGCTGTTGTTCAAAATATTTCATTAGTTGATATTATTGGAGTTTTCAAGAATATGCTTTGCCTAAGAAGACAAAACATAACTATTACTTAACTTTTTAGAATTACATATACAAATATATTTATTATTATAAATATATGTAAATATAATTAGAATTATATATATATATATATATATATATATATATATATATATATATATATAATAAACCTTAACCATTCACTCATTTTTTTGAGTGTTTACTTATGTCGGCCATACTTATGTGGCAGCTTTATAATGCACTATGAAGAATCTCACTTGATTTTTAGCGATCGTATTTTTAGAGGTATGATGATACTTTTCCAAACAACTTGTGATAATGGAATCACATTATACCTCGAAAGCCGGCTCGATAAAGTTCAATGCAAGCGATAATAATTATATATATATAGTAAAACACACACTCTCACAAATGTGTTTATTTCATTAGTTAACAAGTAAATACAAACATAAAATAATAATTTAGAAATTTTTAAAAAATCACAAACGGGAGTTAAAAGATTGCTGGACATATTCCAAACAGGTCTGGCCGGTCACCTCTTGTCATGAGACAGAACACGGCGGGTTAAACACTGCCAAGGTCAGGCGTTACGTCGAAGTGTCATTACGTCAGCTCGAGGCCACTTTCTAAGCCGTCACGATATCGTCATCTCACTATCTTCTTTCTTACAAAGTAACACATTAAAACAAGAACTTTCAACCGAAGTAAAAAATAGTTCCGGCTAAACTTAATCCTTTATTGTTTAACAAAAACTGGCAGCGTTTTATAAACATCCCAAATTATCCCATTCACCTACTCTTTAAAGTGTTCATACAGTGTGGTGTACCTCCCTGGTCGTAGGAGTTTTGGACGCTTTTAATGCTGTAGTTTTAATGCTATTAACTACCGTGCTTTTCTACAAGGTCCGTCATGCCGATATCATCAATCATTTGCGGTTCCCTTAGCGAATTGTCAAGCGGCCCCGGCGCTACCCCCGTGAGTTGTAATTTTCTCATAGTTCTAGAAATGAAAAATAATTTCACTTCTTTTCAGATCTGATCCTTGGGTTATCTGGTGGAATTAAACCTATCTTCTTGTGACCCAGATAGAGCGTGGGTTTCTTTAACCTGGACACACGACATCGATCTTTCCCTGTATCCGACGTTAGGGGTATATATCCCCAAAATAAAGCATCTCATAATAATTTCGTAGGCATAACTATCGAAGCTATTGCCGTAAAATCGCAAAGCAAAATCACTTTTTGTTCAAAAAACGAAGATACTGTTGTGAGATTTACCTTTACACGTAATACTATCAATAAATAACCAGCTACTACTCTGCTGACCAGGCTGTCCGAGGACGTCGTGATTTCAAGGCTTCGTTTTTACCGACCCGGGGGGTAGAACCCTCTCTTCAGCCCGATTAAGGGTAGAAACCTTTCTACATCAGGCAGACGGTAGGCACCTCTCTTCACCCCGATTAAGGGTAGAAACATTTCTACATTAGGCAGCGCGTAGACACCTCTCTTCACCCCTGTTAATGCTAGAAACCTTTTTACATCAGGCAGCGGGTAAACGCCTCTCTTTACCACGATTGAGGGCAGATACCTCTCTACATCATGTAGAATATAGACACCTCTCTTCACCTTGAAGATAGATACCTTTCTACATCAGGTAGCATGTAGACACTTTTCTTCACCCCGGTTGAGGGGAGATACCTCTCTACATCAGGAAGCACGTAGGCACCTCTCTTCACCACCTCGGTTTAGGGTAGATACCTATGTATATCAAGTAGCATGTCGACTCTTCTCTTCACCCCGGTTGAGAGGAGATACTTCTCTACATTAGGAAGCATGTAGATACTTCTCTTCACCCCGATTGAGAATAGATACCTACATCATGTAACAGCTACACATATCTCTTCACCATGGTTGAAAAAAATTCTATTCGACATAAGCGAACCTGCCTACGCGATAATTTTATCTTCTTTTCTTTGTCAGGGATCAATATGTCTTTCTTTTAAATCTTCCTCATTCCAGGTACGCATCCTTAACCCTTTTGTTACAAGGAGGTGCAACCTATTTATAATTCCCATAGGTTTGATTCTGGTGCGCGACGAGTGCAAAACGTAATGCCAAAATCTGTTCTATGACAGGGTACTTAGTAAATCCCTTAACCCTAAGTAACAATATTTTCTTCGCCATAGAAGGCGCTAATAGTCATACTGTCTGTTCCCATAAAAGGACCAAAATATTGTTTTTCTATTGAGACTGAAGTCAAATACATTTTCAAATTAGGCTCAAAATATTTCTCTTGAACTTTGTAGATCCAAATATTATGGCTAAACTAACGCGCGCGTAACGATGTAACGATGAAATAATTTCAGTTTCAAACAACCATTTGTTATTCAAAGTTAAAAACCTGAAACAGTTTTATAACGACTTTGTATCCCTTAGCTTTATAAAGCACACTAGATACTTTCAAATTACTTGCACTTTAGAGTTTATAAGCGACTGGTAAATCTTTGCCGCTAGATTTGCCGCCGTGGCGCTTTGTAATGGTTCAGAATCGTGTGAAACTCTCGAACCAACCGCTTGAAGCGGTTTTGCCTTTCAGTTAATGCAAAGTGAAAGCAAAGGAAAACATTTAATTTTACTCAATTGGTTTAGTGTGCGTAATGAATAAGACCTGCCGACGGCACAAAACGCAGTTCATTAAGGACAATGGAAGTTACGTGAAGGCGCTAACAACAAGCTCACAATATGCTGCAATGATTGCGTCAGTAACTGACCAGAGGCTACAAGTTGTAGTGTTTGTCTTGAAATTAACTGTAGGGTTTATAAATTTATTGACCTCCAAGAGGAAGACATCATTGGTTGGGAGTACTGTATTAAATCCTTGCGAAAATATTTTGAAAGAAATGTATTGTAATTTTACTTTAAACACGTTTAAGTAAAGACGAGCAGGTCTTTATGTAGATAGATGTCAAATAGAGCTTACGCTGGAAGTACGAACCTGGAATACATGTACTGCTGATTCCGTCATAGAAAGCGGTAGACGAAAAAATGCTACTACCCCCTGTCAAAAACATTCTCAACAACCCAACCTAAACCACTTGCAACAGTATATCACCTGCCACTAATAAGCTAGAGGGCTTAGGAAAGCCGTTACTGTGGCGGTGCTTAATCCCTCTGGCGGTCGTCAACCTTGTCATTCGCCTAAATATTTGTAAGATGGACACTATTCCTACTCTTCACCCTTACCAACTGCCATCTTAGCTGTAACTAGCAGTATCTATGCTCTAATCGCATCCACCTCAGATCCTAAGGTACGTATGTTAGTATATTAAAGCTTCTTATTGTGCAATGTCCCTCCATATTACGGACACACAATATGCACCTCTGCAAATAGCTTTAAATCGCTAAATTTATATTTCCGCACGCTTTTATTAAATAGTTAACAGAAAATTGTTGATAAAAAAGATTTTCAGAAGCCATCTTGAAACTTTTCCATTTCTCAACATATGTTTTTAATAATAATAATGTTATGTACGAGATGGGAATGTAGTTTCATCATATATGTTAGCGCTGTGACGTCCTAAAATGTTTGATATTGATCCAAATTTTACGCAACATGACCCAAGATTTAATTTACTTTTGTCGGTATATAGTGCTGTAAGGGTTTCTATAAATGAATTGCTCTCTATAGAGAAAGCATATCTACTTAGGAAAACATGAAGCTCACCCGAGTGGTGTCGCGTCTTTTGCGCCCAGGGACATTTTGGTCCAGCGACATTTTGGTCCAGTGACATTTTGGTCCAGCGACATTTTGGTCCAGCGACATTTGCTGTTGAAGGATGAAACGACGGACTGAACAATACCCTTCGGAGACCTAATCGTAGAATTAAAAAATGAATTAGTTGTTTCAAAACTGAAGCGGAAAATACAGCCTGCGCGTACCTGAAGATACAATAAATCTTGGAGGGAAGAGGAAAAAATGCACATAATTGAAACTAGCTGAGAGCATTAGTAAAACGTTCAAGAGGTACGAAAAAACTGGTGACATAAGGATATGACTTTGCACTCTGACATACTTACAAAGACTAGAGTAGGTCCAAACTGAAGACCGCTAAAAATTATGACAATATTTGTAAATACTACTAAGTTCATCACAAAAAACAAAGAAAAATATGCTTAATAACATTAAATTATGAAAAAAGAAATTAACATGATATACTACTATTACAAAAAATTATAAAAATATAAAATGACGACTCTTTCAGCTGATTTCAAACACGTATAAATGATAGATAACTAGTTCTCCAAATGATGAAGAAAGTGGTTTTCTATCACTAAGCCAGTCAAAACCCTGGGTAAAGCGCGATTGAAATAATAGAGGCTATATTCGTAACCGTCGCACAAATCACCATTGGCGCAAGTGACACAAAGTGCATCGGTCGTATATTCAGGCGAGCTATGATGTACGCTAACAATATTTGTAAATTTTTCACTCCTAATTTTTTATGCAAGTATTAATATTTTGTTGAGTTAGAATGGGTTTTCATAAATTTATTTTCTTATCACCAACCCCAAATGCCAACTAACTAAACTAATCCCATGTACGGTTTATAAAAGCTGATCTATCTTAACAGCTGATGTTACGCGCAGCTGATTTGGCTTTGATTAACTTAATCGATGTCTAACGAACGCTTAAATAAAGTAAGTTTTTTTTAAATATGTAGTATTTCTTCACATACTTTTAAAGCGAAGTGATATTTAAAGGTTTAGGTATAGCTTTAGTCGAGATTGGTTTAATAGAATACAATAAATAAAATATTCCCTAATAAAGGGTTTGAAAAAGAAAAAGTAAATAATTCACAAACTAACAAGCATTTACTGTCGTTTAAATACTCCACTTACCCCCCCCCCCTTGATAGGAAAAAAGCGAAAAGAAAATCTTATTTGTTTGTTTTGAGGTTATGTTGCCTTTTGATATCGAAGACCACACAAAAATATGTTGGTGATATATAGTCTAAGGACGAGCATTTAGAAATCCGTAACGCAGAGCGAACCCAGTTCTCAAGCAGAAATTATTCTTCCAAACTGTAGAGGGCAAAGCATAATTGAAAATGCCTTAATAATTAACATACACTGTTTTCTTATATTCACTTGTAACTTACACTTAAATAAAACCTTACTTAGTAAATTTACAAGTCAATTTTTTAAAGCTTAGCAATTACCATACTCTCATTTTCGAGTTATGTAGAAGACTTTAACAAAGCTCGGAAATGACAGCAGGGTAGTTGATAAGCTTTGGAAGGTCGACTCACAAATTTACCAAGTAAGATTCTTGCTGCATACATAGTGTAAATATGTGTGCTATTATTTATAATATGGTTTCTTAAACACTTTCTACAATCTGCACTTCGACACTTTCTCCTCTTCCCAAGCCAGAGGGAGCCATATTCAGTTCCTTTGTAAACATACAAATAATTTTCCAGTGAAATTATTAACATAGCTGCTTTATACAAATATTTCAGTAGGTAACTACTTTAATTTTAGGACGCTGTCTCTCACCTAGAAGGCGCCATATACATTCAAACTGATTTTTTTTAAGATGCCGTTTTGTTTCTTGTTGCTCAGCAACTTAATGAAGCTTTTATGTTCACCTCTAGACTACCCTTTTGTAGGTTATATAACACTTCTGATAT